>BSBK01005168.1:0-102500 GCA_027943335.1 Chamaecyparis obtusa
GGTGGAGGTAGTGGGAAGGTTGTGTTGGACTTGGGGGTAGAGGCTGAAATACAGGGGATTGGGAATTGCACGCATAGATAGATCCAAGGTATCTGATCTTAGAAAAGGTGAGACTGTCATCTTGACAATTCAAGAACCACCTCCAAAATAAATCCAATGTTACTAGCATTGTTCATAACATGTTTAATTCATGTAAATTGAAATAACAAAAATAAGGTTTATCAATTCTTGCACCCTAGAAACTGTAACTGATTTACCTCATTATAGGCAAGAATAAAGAGATTAACAACAATATCCCTTTCTGTCACCATAGAATAATCTTCACACTTAAAAGTATCATTAGCTATCAAAATTAAAATCAACAATATATACCTGCCAATATATCAACAATCAAAATCAATGCAGTAATCATGAGGCTGAGCTATCAATTTCATTGCCTTTTCCATTCTCTCTTTTATCTTCTGCATCTGTTGCTAAGAAAATGATAATCGAATCCTTAAATAGAGTGTAATTCAATAGAAAATATTCCTTAATGGTAATATTTTTTTTTAAAAAAATGCACGGCCGTTATATAAAAGGCTTTTCAATGGAGCTTTTTTTCTTAATGGTAATATTAAAAAAAAACAAAAAACAAAATAAAAGCCACACCCTAATATAAAAAGTGTTTGATTTTGTTTTCATGCTTTTATATGAATTGCTATAGTCATTTAAAAGAATAAGAAAGAGTTACTTGCCTCATGTTTGTAACTTATATATAAATTTTATTTTATTTTAATTCTTGTTGTATAAAAAAATATATTTAGTAACAATTTTCATTTAGGTAATATTTAATAGTAATTCATAAAAATAAATGTTTAAAAATATATAAAAAATTTAGACACTTAATAATAAAATTTTGAGTACAATATCTTAAATGAAATGTAAGTAAACAATAAATTATTTTTCTTCTAATCTCTATGTTAGATGAAAAATAAGCAAAAAAAAATTACATGTTTTAACTACAACTATATTCATCTCAACAACTAACCTTCAGGAGCTTGATAATTGGTGGGGTTCTAAGGAAGAGTGTGTGTTTGTAATGAAAATATCAAAGTTATTGCACTAATATGAAGATAGGGATGTGGTAATCAACCCTATCCCAACAATCATTATACCTACTAGTTCATGTTAGGGTCGGAGGGGTCTTACATGCATGAAGACTACAAAAAATTCTCTGCTAAGATGATCAACTACAATATTATCATTATTTACAATATGTTGATCTTCATACTTAAATTAAGTTATATATGCTTTTCATCTCACATATTTTTCAAGATCGTCTTTCCTTACATGATATTTTCCTTGAAGATTAAGAATTTTCTACAATCTCTTTTACTTTAATAAAATATTTTAAATACATCAATTTCATAAAAAAAATTTGGTATTAATTACTCGAGAGACTTCCTTATCCAAAGAAATGCATTTCCAAACATTGTCATATTGAAATGTATATTATTTCCAATATTTTATAAATAAAAGATGTCCTCTTCATTAGATATTAAAATCATTTATATAGAGAATAAAATTATTTGTACTAGGAACATAAATAATAAGAATATTAGGTATCTTTCTCCAGATTTTATTAACAATAATAGTATTTACTTGTATTTCTCTGGATTTTATTAACAACAATAGTATATTTGTGATCATGTTTCTCTTATTCAATATTGGCTCTTTGTCAAAACTCACATTTAGATAAAAAAAAGCATTTATATAATTCAATATTCCTAAAAGGGCAAGTTGGGTATGTGCACCAAGATGGTATGTAGAAGGGGGGAGGGGGAGGGGGGGGGTCTTAAGTGGAAACTATTTTTTCTAAAATAACTAAGCTTGAATATGGAGATGTAATTTGAGACTTGTGCACTCAAAATTTGAAGATACCAAAGAACAAGAATCATAATAATGTGAATCAAGTTTTTAAACTACTAAAGTTATTTAAAAATAGGTAAGGTTAAGAGGATCAAATTCTTTGCACATACACAAGTGTTCCTACTTTTTTTTTGTCAAAAAATAACATAGTGTCCAGTGTGTGGCCCATAATTTTTTAATTGCATGTAGTATTTTAAAAACCACAATGGTAGGAATATAGTTAAGAGTGAGACTAGAAGTTGTATATTTTTTTATAATTTTTGAGTATTTTTTTTATAACTTTTCAAAGTGGATGCATCTTTAAAATCACATCACTATGTGTGTGTGTGTGTGGCATAAATTGCACAGAAATAATAATAAAAATGCATTTTTTTTCAATGTGTAAAGAATGAAGTGTAAAATTATATTGTATAATTTATTTCAATTTTGGTCAAGTAGGTCAAATTTTATCAGAAGAAATGAAACACATAGGTTTTTGGTAACTATAGAAACAAGAATGGGGAAAATCCACATCAAAATGAGGCAAATGAACCTTCCAAGCCTAAGGGTTTTAATCCAAGCCTAAGTACAAGCTAAAAAGTGTGTGTTAAAAACATTTAAGAGTTATTTTAATAAAGATACATATGATTTTTTATGCAAAAAGCACATACATATTTTTATGCAAAACAACATGTACATGTATGCTTATTGAGCATAAAATGTATGTTATGATATTTTTATCATGGTCCAACTATCTAGTTTTTGAGTCAAACTCATTGACCCATATTTCATGAGTAGTGGTTCACAGGGACTCATATCTCATGGGAATGAATGGTGCACTTAGAACTCATTTCATCTAGGTGATGCTCATAGGGGTGAAGCATTGTGCCTTCTAAGAGGTCACCCATCCAATACTACTTCAACTCAAACAAACTTAGTCATGCGGTTTCCTCCAAAGTCAAGACTATGATACTCATCTGGCACAACACTCCCAAAGATGAGGAAAGTCAAATGGAAATAAGGAATTCATAGATTAATAACATCTAAAAGCAATACCAAGACATCCCCATATACACGTTGCCCAACTTTCTTGGAGTGAATAGATTGAGAGATGGAACACCCAAATACAAAACAATGAGGAATCTTGTCAGACATGCCAAAAGTGGAGGCAAAGACAAGCAAAACAACCATTTGACAAATTGCAAATTTAGTCTCTTACACGCCATACTTAAGTGGAAGAAAGTTGGAAAAGGGAACTATTATTTCATGGAAATGATCAGTATTTTGTTACCTAACTTTGAAATTTAATCACTACTAGCCAATAACCAAACAATAGAATTCACCTTGGATGAAGCCAATACTTTTTCTAATATCTATTTGAATTTCCTTTTATAGTTCATGGTCTTGGTGGACGTACATTATTTATGTTCATGATATTGATAGGTTTGTATATTTATTCTAAATTTTATAGTTCAAGATATTGATAGATTTGTATATTTATTCTAAATTTTATAGTTCATGATATTGATAGATTTGTATATTATTTTAAAAAAAATTATTTTAGATATTTTTTTAATCCATTTCATAGATGTAGTACTTATTTTTATAAGATTTGAACTAGTGATCTCTTTTTAAAAAGAACAAACAAATTCTATATAAGTAGACCAACTCAATTGTGAATCTAATAAACAATTTACTAATGAATTAAAAGTTTCTTGGATTATCACGAATAAACCTGCAAAGCAAAAATGTAAACAAAAAATATATGTTTCATCATATCAACAAGCCAATTTCAAACTTGCCAATCTATGAAAGATTCTTATTTTGGACAAATCAATATCCAAGATAATGGGGTCAAACTTCAGAGGAATCTAAGTAGTAGTGCAGCAACATAGAGCTTGAATCCCTTTAAAGATTTTACTATAGGTGATATAGTTTGGGTTGAATCTGATCTGGACAAGGCCTGAAATGATCTTTTCCCTTTTTGGCCTGTTTAGAGAAATTTCAGGATGATTTTGAGACGATGGCAAATCCAAGAAGGTCCATAAATGATTTTGATTTGGCAATTTAGGAGGTGAGTTTGGGAGAGTATGGGAAGATGGGCTTGATATAGCTATCATAGACTATGATGATTTTGTCTGATTGTTTCCAAGCCCATCAATGCTACAATCAAAATGCCAAATAATTGTTATAATAGATAAATAAATCTCTTGTAAATAGATTAGTTGCAAATGAAGACCGTCATCTTAGCAATCCACTGATCTTAGCAATTATGAGGCCATCATCTTGACAATCCAAGAGCCCCTGTTACAATTTCTTTCCTCCGAATCAATCAAAATAGGAAAAAATTGAATGACAAATAAAACAAAAAAAATACAATCAAAAAATTGAATGGCAAACAAAACAAAAAAATACTATTTGCCCCTATTTTGCACATCATGATCCATAAATAGATTAGATGGAATCCAATTTTTATTCCTTAATGATAATATTTAAAAATAAATAAAAGGCGATTATATAAAATGCTTTTGAGATCGAGATTTTTTTTTCTTAATGGTAATATAAAAAAAAAAAAACAGCCCTAGGAGAGCTTGAGTCCTGCTTTGTGAAAAAGTTAGAAGGTAGATGAGATAGGTGAAAATTTACATATATTCAAAGGTTTTTTGTTTAATGTTTTTTATAAATAAATCATAAGTACACATTGACATTATATGAAAAATATAAAATCAATAATAGATTTAGTCAACCGATATTCAAGAAGTGATAGAACCTATTTTAGAACCTAAAAAATAAGAGACACTACTTGTCAACTATTGCATCTATACTATTATTAATTATTTCAAACAATATCCTTCTCCCAAGAACATATAAGATGATTCATTCACCACATTAATAAAATAATTTAAATAAAAAAAACAATTATGAATCAGACCCAAAACTTTTCTTAAAATCATGCCCCATCACCATAAGACCAATTATATTGCGAGAGCTATTATCTACCATACTATATTTAGTTTAGAACTAGAAGTTATGTCAAAAGGGTCTATGTCTACTCTATGTTTCCACATGTTAGAGTCTCTTCTACAAGTGGCACCTCCATTTGTTTAGAGCATGGAAACCTCCTTTTGTTTGAATAAGAGCCATTGACATATGGCTTTCATAGAAAAATTATACACTAAAGGTTGTAGATGTGCTTTTTATTTTCAATGGTTTGATCATTTGGTCTAATTTAGTGATTAGTAATGAATTGTTATGGATCAATTAAGATTTAGAATCTTTGACCCTTTATTTTCTCTAATGCGAAGGCACAATCAATAAATATAAGAGCATTTTGAAATTCAGTTTTAAAAGCTTTTTTTGGGTGATACCATCTAAAGGCCTCCACAGAAAAGTTGTATTGCTTGTGCACTTTCTTATTTTTTCCTTTTTTCTTAAGCTTCTTTTCCTATGATATTATGAAAATTCTCTGGTTGGCCACCCCAAGTCTTGAACCCTAGTCTCTCAAAAAATAGCATAGCAAATAGACAAACAACCACAACAAAAATAGAAAGGTGATGGGGGGCAATACAATGGCTAAGACCATTTTCCATCTATGCATGTGTTCATAAACTAAAACAAAACTAGTACTTTCACCTTTGAGGGTGAAATGGTTATGCCAATAGTAAAACATATATAAAATGATGATATTGTGGTGCTGATATAAAAACATTGTCAATGATCATTGTAGATTTGGCCATTTCATATCCACTACACTTAATGTGAAGAAGTGTGAATAGTAAAGAGATAAACAAGAAATAATCATATGATATACTTCGGCGGTAGTAAAAATTATGCTAAGTTAAATTAGATATTATAAACTAATCCCAAAGTATTTTTTAAGTCATTATTTGCCACATACAAATATAAATTAAATTTACATGAATGCAAACAACAGTAAAATTATAGTCCAACTTCCACTTTCACAAAAGGGTTTTAAAATGACAAAAGGGTAGGATTAAAAGATACAAATGATGTAAGTTTAGGCTTCCATGAAATAAAAGTATCATCCAATGATGAGTTGACCAATGTATGTTCTTTATATCGTAAACTATAATAAAATTGTAAGTTCCACATGTAAACTATACTACACCACCCCTTGTCGATACCTTCCAAAAATTGTGAAACTAATGTGATAAATATAATTCTCATTCTAAAATCCACAACTTATGTTTTGCATCCAATAACTGAAATTATCATTCTTAAATCCACAACTTATGTTTTGCATCCAATATCCAAAAGGAAAAATGTCCATCATGCACTTCCTAGTGGTCTCTATGGTTGGAATTAGATGCACAAACCAATAGATTTCCCTCCCATTTAGTGATGCAATATGTATAGCATAATTTTAAAGGAATGAAAATAGAAAAGCCCCATTAGTCTTGATTCACATCATAAACTATAATCATGTGTAAAAGACCAAAGTCCTCTCTAAACAAGCCCTTTACATCCCTAATTTCTTTCAATTGTTGGACATCTATGCTTTCAACTTTGGCAAAAAAATAATTCATACCACTGAAAATGAGATGATTTTGTACTGCAAATCCTAGAGGGTAAAAGAACTATTACATTGGAGTGGGTATTTTTCCTTTTGTATATCCTCCAAAATCATTTTTATTCTTTCATTCCTATAAAAAAAGATGATCCTTGTGTACTAATGTGGCCAAAAAGTAGGAGTAGATTGATTAATTCCTTTGTATTTTCATTAATAGTTGCATTGTAACAACATGTTCACATAGGAAATGAAATTTTAAGTGTCCCATCTTAGAATCTTTTTTGTATACCATGATTGTCCAGTAATACTGTAACCAAGGCTAAGACGATTAGAGTTCATGAATGTTTGCAGTTCTTTTTTCCATAGCTTACATTAGGTAGTATTTTGTAGCTACTATTAAATGGATAATATTATCATTATTAAAAAGATAGGGTAGAAAAAATCTAGCTCCCAAAATCATTAATAAATTCAATTTATCAAATCATATATTTCAAAAATTATCTCCTTATGCAACTACCATAAACATAACTATTCTAGACAAGTTTTAATATTAGCACATTATCAGGAAGCTCTAAAATCAATGTTTCATCTTAAAAAACTACATCATTCATCAATATAGTCCACAATTTGTAAACGTAATTCAATTCGAGTATAGAAAAATATGGGAATTTTATGTCAAAATAATCCTATTGACTTAAATATCTATAGATGATGGATGCAAAACTGCTCAAATTATGGCTGAATAGATAAATCCACATAAGCATATTTAACGATTCTTGTCAATTAATATAGATCATACACCAAGGTTTTCAAAGTTTATTCATCATTTTGAAGCATAAACAAATATCAGATGTTTGCACACTCATGCATGAGTTAAAATTCAAAGATTTTATTGGGTTCTATATCTTGTTTTAATTTGAACAAGCCTGTACTTAAGATAAGTAATAATATGCTCTCTTCCAAAATAAAAATTAGAAATTGCATACTAAAATATTTATATAATGCAGGACATTCAAAAGAAAAATGAATGTGCTAAAACAAATCTTAATATAAAGCTGCAACACTTCATCATATCTCTTCAACCAATTCTTAGCTACCAATTTTAGGCTTGGGGGTGAAATGTACTAAAAAGAAACATAATTCCAATCTCCCTGTAGATGAACTTCTAAAATCTAGTTTGTGAGAAGGTCTTTCCTCTATTTATTTCCTCCAAGAACTGGATCTGTACTAAATAAGGAAATGGAGTACTTTAGGTACCTTCTCCTTAGAAGGCTAAACCTCTTGTTTATTGTATGTTATTTAACTAATGTTGACTATATTTCAAACTTAATTTAGACCACTACATAGACTTTTTGCTAGAGAAGACATCAGATGAGATCCTTATTTTAACAAAGAGAATTATCATCACTATGCTTATAGGCTTTTGACTAGGAGAGCATGTTATATGTATGGTTGAAGCAATCATGGATATCCCTAAATGACTTGGACAGTAAAATTTGGATTTAATGAGCACTGGTTTGTTACCTCTTCTCTTGCAAGAGACATCCTGTGAATTAAAAAATTTAATGATAGGTCATGGAATGAATCATTTGTTAGGAATGGGAACACTGAGAAGGGGGGGGGGTGAATTAGTGTTCTATAATTAATTTATGATTCTTGACACTTAACTCAATTACTTAAATACTGAAAATGAATAGTAAATAAAATGAAGTAATCAACCATAACACATAACACAAGATATGTTTACGGGGAAACCTTGGCCAGAGGAAAAATCTGGTGGGAATTAGTACCTACGAATAATTGTCCTTAGTATTATGAACCTGTTAATTTTCATTTGTCCTGTTAGGAGCAGTCTTTACAAAGCTGAGTACAATGACCTAGTCAAAGATCAGACCCTATTAGGACTCTTGAAGTAAAAAACCCTATTAGGGGTGGATGGCTTACTGCCAAAGCTCACTACTCAATGAAGAAGGCTACAACCTCCTAGTTATCAGATACACACTATATCTACAAGGTGAACTGTTGCTTTGACAGTATTGTCTAATCAATTCCTTTTGTACATTGATGCTTTAAGCTCTTGTAAAACTCTATATCATTCTTACTGCTCTAATACATACTTTTCATACTTGTGCTCTTCTCTATATCACTTCCATACTTAAATACAAAAGTGCATGTCACATCTATACATGCCGAATAGACACAACCAAAACTAACTACTAGGTCAACCTATAACTTAACATATACAATGCTTCCAAGTTAATTGGCTCAAGCGTGTTTACATACAATGATATTAACATGTTTATAATACAATTACAATAGGTGCATAGCATTTACAAAACAATAAGATACACGCTATACAAAAAACTAATTGTCAGCTCCATGCACTATTTTGTTATGCCACTTACGAACTGTGTCACTTAGACTTGTTGTAACTTCTTCATACTATCAAATCTGACCATGTGTTCTTATACTTATCATAGTAGCATACTCACAAGCTTATATCTAAGGGTTCATACCAAAAGTCTATCATACACACGTGCGTCAATGCTCTAATCATCAGGTGCTTCTTTGACAGCTCCGTCTTCCATACTTAGCCAAATTCTAATCTTCTAAGTTAGTGCATTGACTCCAAAAATTCATATGAATTTTTTTCCATAATGAAAACATAAAACTTAGTCATATTTACAAGTAAAGTCAACTTGCCAAAAATCTCCCCCTTTTTCATTAATGGCAACAAAGGAATGTGGTGAAGTTGCTAAACTTCACTTATACAAAAAACTTGCTAACAAAATGTACATTATATCTTCGTCTTCTTTATACACTACTATCTCTTTACTATCTCCTTATACATATACACTACTCCCCCTTTGGCATTAATACCAAAGGTTCTCAAAAAGAAAAACTTCAAGTAGTTACATAGAAAATACATCCGGGTATGCAATCTTAAGGTTTTGGATTTCTTGCTGCCAAAATGCCTTGAGTGCATCAACTGTTTGAAGATGGGCGCATAAGGCATATGTTAGCTTCTCCATCTTTTCCAAATCTGTGTAGGGACCTTGATCATATGTTAAAATGGTGGCATCTATCTACTTGATGTTCTAATTTAACACATCTAGAGAGTGCGCTAGTGCATGTCTCAAATGTGCTTGTCTAGCCCTTATCTTTTCCATCTCTTTTTATGCCTTCACAATTTTATCCAATTTTCCTTGATAGACATTATTGCAAATGTTAATATCTTGAGGTGGATCTTTCACTAATTTACTTATATCTACCATCATAGATTTTTCTTCCTGAATCTTTTTAAGGTGATATGCAGTGAGTTTGTCTTTGTTCATGCAGTCAACAATTATTTTCCTTCCATTTGCTACTAAATATTTCAGCATTTCTTGACCAACCTTTAGTGAATTAAGTTCAAGTGAGAAATTACCTATCAATTTATTCAGCCTTTTCTTGAGATATTTCTCTTTTGCAATTTTAGATGTTGATTCTTCTAAACTTGATAAATTTACTTTGAAGCTTGATAGGATGTTGCTTACATCATCCACTAAATGAACATTGATCACTTTCTTATCCTCGGGTAGTAGACTATTCAATATGCTAATTGATTCTACAAATAATGGATTTCTCATTACTTTGTTCTCTTTTCCTTTCTTCATTGGTAACACACTAATCTTCATTAGATCTTCTTCTCCCAATGAGTCTAAATTGGTTGTATCAGGGGTCAAACTTGACAACAATAAAATTGAGGACTTAGGAGTAAGGAGTGTGTTGTCCATAATCTCACTCTTTAGCTTCACTAGAATCTCAATAGATGGCCCTTTGTTATGTTCATCTCCCTTCTCTTCTTCCTATCTTGTTAAGTCTTCAATTTGTACTTCTTCTTGCTGCTTAGGTGATTCTTCACCACATAAGATCTCAGCCTCTTCTGTACTAACAAAGGTTTCTTCAAAATTGTCCAATTCATTATCTGTTGCCTCCATTGTGATTTCAACATTATCAATCATGATAGTGTCATCTTTTATCTCCATTTCTTCAATAGGTGTTGTCACTATGGGTGCAAAATCCCGTTGACCTGTCACATGTGCATTAGGGATCTCAGATGCTTTTTCTTTCTTAGATGGAACTTGGGTTGCAGATGCAATAGGAGTATGCATGTGTCTTTCCAAAAAAACCTTTTCAAATGTCTTCTTTATTTCCTTGGCAACCAACTCATAACCCTTATTCACTATTTGTAGAGTTCTGAGTTTAGTTCTGAGATGAGGCTTTACCAAATCCAACAATAATGTTTTCTCTTCCACTAAACATACATGAAGGTTGTCATCCAATGTCCTTTCCATTATCCTTAAATCCTCTTCTATGGCTTGTCTCTTCAAAGAATCTAGAATATTCCAAACATTATCAAGATTGATTGCTTAAGTTAGAGAACTATCTTCTTGAACTTAATCATGTGCTTTATGATCATAGAGTGAATCTTTGATTTGGAAATCTCATGATACTTGTCATAAAACATTTCTATTTGATCTATTTTCCATTCATAAATGACTCTAGTTCTTAACACTTGTAGATTCGGTCTGAATCCTACCTTAGAAGGTGCTTGTGTGTTCTTCCCTTGGCTTCTGGTTTTCCTCGAAGATGGATGGCTTGTGTCGGTCTGCTTCTTTCTTTTAGGCATCTTGCTAGGCTTAGGAGGTGGAGTGGACTCCACATCAATTGTAGTTGTGGGTGCAGAGATGTTTTCTTCTATCTTTTTTTCCTTCTCCTTAGGATCATCTGATTTTTCTATTTTAACTTTTGTAGATGACAGTGCACTCTCAAGTTGCATTGCAATCTTGGCTTCCCTTTCTTTGTCCAAGTCTTCTTGTGTAACACCATGAATTTTTTAGAATGTCTAAAGTGATCCTTGATGCTTTTCTCTTTGTTGCAGCACTATATAAGACAAAGTCTAGTTGTCTTGTCTTCTCTTCATAAGTTCCCCATCTAGGTTCATTGGGATCCTTAGGCATTGATAGGAGGACTTTTTCATAAGCTTCCAAAATGTGTCCCTCTACTTCAGATCCAAGTGGATGAATCCACTTTTTCCTAGGCTCAACTACTTCCATGCATGTGATGTTTGTTTCCACCATGAAGCATATAGTATCCTTGTACTTCTCCACTATACTCTCAGGTATCCTATACCTTCTCTGCATCTTGATTCTAAATGTTTTGATTTCCAAGTCCATGTAATATTTTAGGGTTCTTTCTAATGTTTCCTTAAATGAAATTTGTGGCAATCTAGGTATGCTCTTGTCAAGATATAGATCAGAGACTATTCTTGTAATGCCCACCCTAGCATCTTCCTATGTTAGACTGACAAGACTATTGCTTTGACACTTTGGCTTTTATGATGGACTATGATTATTATTTAGTTAGCATTTTATGAGACATTTGAGCATATATATTTGGTTATTGCAATTTATTTGGAAATATTAAATGAGTTATAAGTTAATGATGAATGGCTAGAAATGAAATATCAGTAAAATGTTTTACATTGATTTGTGTTATGATGTTTTATTATGATCTAACCCTATTGACCCTATTATGGTTTAGTGTTCACTAGTTGATGTGAGTCTAGGATGAGGAGGGGCAGTCGTAGTTACTCCCATGGGAGATCCACACGATGTCGCACTCTCCCTCCTTGTTTGCCACTGTCTGTTTATATTTATATATTTGTATATGCATGTCAGTTGGTGTTGTAGGATGTAGGTACCAAGCATCATCTCCACCTGGCTACATAGGTCTGAGTGTGCCTTCAAAATCCTTGAACTATTGATTTGTGGAGATTTAACTAAGTTACTCCTGAGGTTACCCATGGACCTAGAATTCTGTTTAGGAAGTTATCCTAGTTGGGAAGTGGAATGCAGTTTATGTTATGGACTTGATTTGATGTTGGTCTGAGTTTATGTTAAGAGTTGGTATTAATTTTTTTTATATGTATAATAAATAATTATGTTATAATTGTTTGTATTTTATATAGATTTGTGTATATGTGGGTGCACACACATATATCCATGCTTATATAAATAATAATAATAATTGTATGTTTTCATTAATTGTGTAAATGGTATGTTATTTATAATAAGAAAATAAAGTGAGTTAAATAAAGTATATTTAATAAACGTATTAAATAAAAAGTAAAAATAATAATAATAAAAGGAAAATGGCCTTTGTAGTAAAATTGGCTATCTAGGATGGAGTTGAACTTGAGACCTCCTAGAAGTTAGGCCACTTATTTTCCTATTGTGCTATGTGTTTTTTTTGAAAGGTATTTGTCTATTATTCTTGTTATGTTTCTTGTTTAAAAGATATTTTAATTAAATTTATAAAAACCTTGATTAAGTCTTTACGGGAATTATTTGGTTGGCCTTCAACCAACTACAAAATTTGGAGAAGTTTCTTCCCATAAAGCAACTCCTCTAACCACATAGTTGGGGAATAAATATTTGAAGATTTTTGTGTGCACGAGGACATTAATTTTTGGAAGATTGGTTTTCTTTTGAGTTGCCTGTAATTGATTTCTTCGAAAATTTTTGGTGAAATTTTATGTGAGTTTGAGAGTTTTTGGATTGCTGGGGGTTGATTGCCAGAGGAAGATTTCTAGAAGGATATCTACTTGAGGATTGAAGCTTTGCAGAGATTATCCAGTCAAGGGAAGAGGAATCTCCACAGGACCCAAGGTAGGGTCTAAACTGGGAAGAATCTCCATTCTTCCCCTTTGTATGTGAATGTGTTTGTATATGATATGATAATAAAATTGTGTATGATCATATAGTTTTGTTTATGGACATGTGGGAGGATGAGTTATCTTTTATTGAATTAAATAGGGAAGTCTAGTAAGAAATAGGAAGGGTCATGAAGGTGTAGGATTGAAATGCAGTCATTTCCTTACTATTTTCCTCTTGTAGACTTCTTTATGAAATTAATGCTTTTATTTGGGTTAATTTAGTTTGTAGGATCCTTAATATTCTCTTGCTTATTTCCCTTCCTTCCATAATATTCTTAAGTGCTTCCAAAATTTAAAACTATTATTTCAACCTTACTAGTCCATGTCAGTTTGTGTACCACTTTTCTTGTCTAGATCTACAAAAATATTTGTTAGATAGATAGGGTGGATTGATGACCTATTTTTGAAGGGAAACTAGGAGATCTCAAATGGTTCGTGCTCAGATTTGGCAACCATAGTCCCCATTATGCCTAGTTTTAATCGCAAGACATAGTTGACAGTCGTGTTTTTGTAGTTTGTAGTCAATTTAGTATTAACCGAGCTAGGTCGGTCTAGTATTAACCAAGCTAGGTTAGTCTAGTGGTAACCAAGTAGGGTCAGTCTAGTAATAACTGAGCCAGGTCAGTTCAGTGTTAACCGACCATAGCAGTGTTAACCAGCCAACTCAATATCAACCGACCGACTCAGTATTAACTGACCAATGCAGTATTGACCAACCAGTCTAGTGTTAACTGACTGATGTAGTATTTACCGACCAGTCCAGTGTTAACCATGTTGGTGTTCAAAAATGTATGCCACTTAGGGTTTCCAATATGCCTTGAGACTAATGTTAGGAGTGGTTAGTTCCAAGTATGGGAGCTCTGCAAGGCAGCTGGACCAATTATAGGGACAAGACTGCCCTCTACACTTCTGGCTCTACAAAACAAAGGCGGGTGCACCTAATCTAGACAAAATTCAAACTCACTACACACCTTATACTTTTGGATTTATATAGCAGATCATAGTAAAGGATTACTAAATACTAACTAGGTATTCATTGAATCAACTCTACTATGCAGGATAAAATGGCCTTGTGAAGGGTATTACTAGTGATTGATATTCAAAGATGCAAGAAATAGCCAAAGACCATCAAGCATTGGACTCAACTGAATATACTTTTCCTTGATTAGTGCCATTATCCATTGGGTAGCACATCAAATGCACGTATAGAGACATGAACCAACTACTATCAAAGACTCACAACCATAAATACAACTGTTCCAACCCATCCACTCCTTATAAAATCTTTTTGTAGACAAATCTAATGAATCTATGCCCTATCCAAAGTATTTTTCACTTGATCCTAGATCAAGAACTAAAGACTAGAACATATACAAAGGTAACACAATGAAATGGACCAAAAAATCCAAAACTCATAAGACTGACACCAAGGAGAGACTTGAAAAGCATGAGAACAATTATATTAAGTATAATGAATCATGTACATGTTTATACCAGAAATGAGACTACCACTTCAATAACCTGTAAAAGATGCAAAGAAGTTCTACTCAGCCTCCTGCAATGCGATAGAGCTTTCTATTTCCCATTGGAATCAAATAGAATGGAACCTCTGGAACTGATAAAATTCAGAACCCTTGTTCTATCAAAAACTTGCAATATATACCACCAGTCATCTTGGAAACCCAAAATAGGTTGCAACAAGCTACAGATGACTGGGGTCAAAGTTTCACCCACCTAACCAACTAGAACACATCAAAATTCAATGCAGGGAAAAGAAATCCAGGCAATCAGATCCAAGAATGATCCACATTCATGAGAAATCTCTGAGAAAGTACCAAGGACCATCATTTTACCATACCAATCAATCTAATCTATCCCTCTGCAACATGCCTCGAGCAAGAAAACCCATCTCTACACAGCACAAAAATCTTTTGCAATTAACCACAGGAACCCTGGACCACATCAAAACAATTGTCGCCACCAAAAAAGTTGAAAACCACCGCTAAAGCCATAAATTCAGGTACCTTTGGTTGCTACAGATCCTCAGGAAAATCAAATGGTCACCATGCATTTCATGGGCTTTATGTTCCTTAACTGTTTGCCCTTAGTCACGCAATCATGCGGTCATTAACTTAACTGCCACAGGAAAATAGGTTTCATCTTATGCTTGGTCACATGATCACAAGGCACCAAACTAACCCTTACGATCATGCGACCACAATCTCTTAACCATAAAACAGTCGATCACAGACCTGAACATCTTGGCAATGCCGGTACCGTGGACCCACCTTTAACTTTGCAACAGTGCAATCAGACTGTTGTCGCATGATCGCATAGCCCAGAAATGGGCTATGTGAACATGCGACAAGCCACACCCCTTTACCTTTCCACAACCACCACAGCTGAGGGTTAACACAAAATGTCAGTCACATGATCACATAGCCTTGAAAAAGGCTATGCGAACATGCAACTAACCATCAGCATTCACCATCATTAACTGCCCTGTCACCACCTGGGCAATGAAAAGTGCCCACATCACTAAGAGCATTGGCCCCATGCCCCCTTTCTTCCAGACATGACCACCACCATAGCACCACATGGCACCCAATAGAAAATTTCCACCTCACCACCATGGATGCCACATTACCACCTGCCACCAGGCTCCAGGGACATGTGTCAACCGGTCACATGATCGCATGTCAGAAAACTCTGACATGCGATCATGTGACAACCAACCCTAGGCTGCCACATCACCATCAATGGGACCACCAAACTACTCAAACCCCACAAATGGGCCCACGTCACATCCCAACTCATCGCATATCAACCAATAGCAGACTGACACATCAACACCAATCTGACATGGACCCAACTGGACCCACGACATGCCCATATAGGAAAATCCAACGACCTGTCGCAAAAGCGTAAAGGTTAAACATCGGGCATCTTTACCATGTGAACAAATGAAAACCACCGATCTTGTCCAAACTTTAACCACACTGGGCAATGGGAAGAAATGGGACCCACCAATGATCGCACTTGCGTAGTTAAGACTGAGGTAAAAAACACACAAAGTTTTCAACACAGCGAAAGACTGAAAACACATAGAGTTTTTGATGCCAGAAGACAAGTGCACAAAAGCGGGAAGGCATAAGGTTGAAAATAATGAAAGTTTTCACACAGATCGGAAACATCATGGATTTTAAAAAACATTGTGGGTTTTCGACACTTAGGTAGATTTTAAAATTTGTTTCCTGCAAACCTTAGAACTTGAATAACTCTCTGGGTTTGCAATTCAACATGTGTGATTTGAACTAGAGCAAGGTGACACAATGAAGAACATAGGGTAGGACACTTCAAGAAAAATTGCAAGGAAATGGGCCATTTTCAAAAGATTTTGCATTGACAGGAAAATGGACCAACAAACCGACCTAGACTGTGTTAACCGATTGACTAGTGTCAATTGAGCAAAAATAGGATTTATACAAGTAAAAAGTATAAGTTTACATACTTTAATAATTTCTTATATTTTAAGTTATACTTGTATAAAGGGTTTAGGTACCTTTTGAGATGATTGGGATAGGTTTCAGATTCATGGGAGTTATGATGCAATTTCTAATTTTGAGATTTCTTAAAAATTCAGACTTAGCCAAATTTCAAGCACATGAGACTTTTTCCTAGATTTTTGAAATAAGCTATGGAATGTTGTGTCAATGCATGTGGGAAGTTTTATGTTGTGAATTTCTATACCTGGTTTTGAGTTTAAGCTTTTGTTCATACTTGGCTTTTGATAAAGTCCATAATATAAGGTCAGGACTTGTTCGGGTGGCCTGAGTGCACTGGAGAGTTTCCTAGACCTATGAGATGGATCATTTGAGGTTACTTGTGGTTTTCATGGTTGTGAATGTGTGGGGTAAGGGGATAGGAACCTTAAGTGAGTGGCTCTTCATAGGTTTTGGAACCCTAAAGTGGTTGCCAGATGATCTTATGGGTGGGTTTGTAAAAGTGATAACCTTAAAAATTAACCTGGGAAGGGGGGATTCAAAAGATAATGAAAGAGAATATAATAATGGCCACACAGACCTAATTGGAGTATCAAGACCATGGATAACTACTAGGATGGATCCCTATTCATAAAGGGGGGACTGGGGTTACATGGTTGCTAGGAAGGATCCCAATATATAGGTTGTGTGATGACACTCACTTAGGTGGTATCCTAGAACCTTGACCTCTATGTTATGGTATGATGATATTTTATGTTCTTTTTGAGTCTTGGATTTCTTTATCTTCTGAGCCTTAGATTTCTTAGGGCCTTGTGAGTATCTTGGTTCTATCTCCTAGCACGGGGGGTGGAACCTCACTAGTTCTACATGGTTGGGTGGCAAAAATCTTTCAAGGTCCTATTCGTGGTTCATGATTTGGATGCATTCAAATTTATGTATTGATGTAGATATTTATATTTTATATTATGTATTCTTGAAAGGAAAGATGAAAAGATATGTTGTAATGCCTTTGGGCCATTCATGTACTTTTTATTGTAATGAGAGTTATTATCAGAAAGATGTAATTGAAAAGAAAAGCATTGTAATTGGGAGGGATAGTTCTAGGCTTGATTTCAAGGGGTTATTATTTGAAAGAACAAAGTTGGAAATATACAATGTAATGTTGAATAATCTTTTCTATCTCTTCTTTGTTGCAATGAAAGAAAATGTTTATTATGCTAAGGTTAAAATAAAATTTGTAATGAATAGCTATTCAATGTGTAGAAAGGAGATATGATCTTAGTATATAAAGTATGGAATATGATTGTAAATGAAATGTTATTTTCTTACCCTATCTCTTAGTTCTAAAATGTGATAGTAAAGATAGGAAATGAAATTCAATTTGGATAAGTAATGTATAGATGTTAGTGAATGAATTCATTAAGGGAACCTTAAGGAAAGTAAATGTGAAGTAGTAATGATGTAATGTAATTAAAAAAAATTCGTTAGTTGCAATTTTTGGTCATAAGACCTGATTCCTTATGGGTTCCCTGATGGGGACATTACAATTCCAACTATATGAAAGTACATATAAATGATCAATGACCCAAACCAAAAAAAATTTCTCTTTTCTAAATTAATAGCCCTTATATTATCCAACAACTATGCATGCAAGATCTCATAGAGGTTTAACTCTCCAAAGACTTGATTTCGAATGCAAATGTGAAGATAATAGATCTCCAGTGGTTAATAAATCAACTTTATACAATTAATGCTTGCCACATAAACATGGATTGCAACATTGAATTCCAATCTTCATCCATTCTATCAATCAAGCAGTGAGATCTTTCATATTGTATCAACTGGTAACCAAACAACTAAAATCAAAGGCGCATACTCTGAGGGTGAGTATACCATCCATACAAGGGTCTAGAGCTTATCTAGCTCCCCCTATGACCATGAGGGCCATTTATCTAGAAGTAGAAGGTGCATCCACTGAGGATGCATCTACTATTGTGGCAATGAAATTATCTTTCTTTACTTTCATCCAAATCTTTCTCACATCTTTTGTAGCTTCCAAAAACTTGACTTCTCTTGATTCATCCAATAATGATTCTTGAGACTTATTAGATCTTTCTTGTCTTTGCACTTTTGATCTACAAAACTTTGAGATGTGTCTAGCCTTGTTACAAGAGTGACAAATAACTGGAGGCCTTATATTCCTCAGCGCATTGATGTGAGTCACCATACTGCATTGTCTAGTTGTGTGACCATTGTAATTTCATTTCTAACATGTAATGTTTAGAGGAATTCTAAAACTTTGTTGTGGTTGATTTCTCTGATTGTGCTATGTCTAAATTCTTGAATTTGATCTACAATTCATAACTATATGACCAAATTTATTGCATGAATAATAGTAACCATTGAAAGGTTTTACCTCTTTACAATCTCCTGCTATATGTCCATTCTTATTATAGGCATAAAATTTTTTGTTTACTGGCTCACGTTCATCTTTGGATGGTTCTACTTTAGCTTTAGTATTATTTTCAATCTTATTGGCTTCTGTAGATTCTTCTAGTGCTTTCAATCTTTCTCGCATATCATTAATTTGATTTTGTGCTTCATTAAATCCAATACCACTGGTATCTCCTTTAATCTTCTATGCATTCAACCATGACTCTATTACATCAAAACTTGTGTGTAATTTTTCAATATGGTTCTTTGCTTTAGTTAACTTAGATTCCATCTATTTCTTGATGTTTTCTAACTCCAAGATTTTCAAATTTTCTTGCATGAGTTCTTCATCCAACTGCTTGTTTTCTCTGATTTGTTCTTCATAGGCTTCCTAATTATTAATTAGCTTTTCATCCAAATCTTCAATATGATCTGTTAGCACTTGTAAAAAAATTTCATGGCTTTGGAACTTTTGTTCTGGTCTCTGTAATTTATTTTAGGTCCCTGGCACAAACCCTTGGTTCAAAATTCAAAAACTAGCCGTTGGTGTAAAAAACTTTTGTATTACCCTGGCCTTGTTATATTTTCATGTTACTTTTTTAGGCCACTTAATTTTCTTTTATGTCATGTGCACTTTTCATCTTTTAATTAGTCAGCAATTTGCTAAGTCTCCTAGCGGTTAGCTCTACCTTTTCATGATTACATGACTGAGTGTTCGCTTAATATCTTAAAGTCTAGCGGTTATCATCAAATATTATGTGACTCGGTGAAGCGGCTTGTTTTCCTTTAGTCACTGAGCTGTGAAATGGTAGGACCTTTTCATAGAGGTGTTACATGTGGACTAGCTGTTAGATTTATGCCGATGTGTCATGCAAGTATTGGTTGTCGAAAATGACTTGTATCATCTCAGTGAGCCTGGTTTTAGTTCATCATGATCTGATAGTTGTGTTTTCACAAGGGGTGTGTCAGAGGTATGCACTTTTATGATGGCCATTGATTTTCTTTCATGACGTAGCCTTTCCTTGAAGCGGGTCCACTGCCAGGTGTGTTGACTTGGTGGTATCTCATTGGTCGACATAAGTATGAAGTGGAGTGGTGTCAGTGGGACTGGTCTTCTGGGCATTCAGGCAGATTAAAGTTTGGTATAATCTTATGGTTGTCATTATACCATTGATATAACATGCTTGATTTTTAATGCAGTGGTATAGTGACAACCATTGATTCTACTCAAGCCTGCAAGTGGGTCCATTGACACGTATGTACAATTGGTGAGCTATGATTGGTCCATGTATTAACATCGTGGCATGCTATCAGTGGGACCTAGTTTTTAGATGTGTTAGAGGGTCCTGATCCTATCATTGAATCAACAAATGACATGTGATCTTATGGGTTTTGTCAGAGGCTTAAGATCTTGCGATGAACTTTGATTTCTTCCAGTGTAAGAGGGTTGTCAGAGTAGGGAGGATATTCTTGATCTAACAGTGGGCATGTAATCTGATAAAATCTCAGATGGGTATGCGAACTTCAGATGGCCGTTGATCTTCTAGGTGAAGGCTTAGTGGTTCTGATAAATGTTTTGGTGGTCTGACAAATTTTCAAGGCTTCACTCATTCACATGAAATAGTGGCAGTTCTCTAAGTGTTTTAGCAGTTTAGCGAACAAGCATTCGCAAAATCGCTAAACTTTTTGGCAGATAGATAAGTTGTTTTATGAACTAGCAGTGTCCTTTTGTCACTAGTTCACTAAGTGTGGGACCGAGGTTATGTATCTTCCTATGGTCACCAGGTCATGGAATTAAGTGGTGAGTTAAGTTTTCTTTCCATGAACAAGAAAATCATTGTCACCAGTTTGCTAAAGGTAAACCCGAGCTATCTGGTTGAGTTAAAAACTTAAAGACCGCGAAAGGAAGAGATCTGATGGTCAGGACTTAAAGTTGGCTTAGATTTAAATTTTGATTGCTGATTTGTTGATAAAGCCATAAAATGACCATTGAAGTTCAAATTCAAATTTGCAGAGGGTTTCAAGTGACAAAAGGTACCAAAATTTATGGTTTTAATGGCCGGTTTCAATTGATTTGGTGGCGCTGGTTGTTGTAGAATGGTCCAAGGGTCCCTGTGGTAGGTGGCATGATGTTTTTGTACCAAGAGAAGTATGGTTTTGTGCTTGAGGTATGTTTGTAGGTGGCTGATTTGACTAGTTTTCATGGCAATTCCTTATTGTTTTGTACTATCCTCACAAATTTTGATGATTGCAGATCCATTCGAGATTCATTTTCTCTTAGTTGCTTATGTTTCTTCCCCTGCAATAAATTTTGATGTAGTTTTTGATTGGTTGAGTTGTTGAAACCCTAACCCTAGTCACCTAAATCTTGATGCATCCTTTTTGAGGATTCCAAGGTGACTAGGGGTATAAGAGGTGAAATATTCTATTTTGAAAGGGTTTTGATCTTGATTAGTTCCAGGGAGTTGTAGCAGGTGGTATCATATTGTATCAAATTGAATATAATTTCCTTGTAGTCTTTTGTAGGTTATTGAAGTGGGTTTCTCTCTTCTCTACTTTGAACATGTACATGATTCATTATACTTAATACAATTATTTCAAGCATTCAAGTCTCTCCTGGGTGTCAATCTTGTGAATTCTAGATTTTCTAATCTGTTGCATAGGTTTACCTTTGTATATGTTCTAGTCTTCAGTTCTTGATCTAGGATCAAGTGAAATATACTTTGGATAGGACATAGATTCGCTTTGATTTATCTACAAAAGGATATTATAAGTAGTAGATGGGCTGAAATATTTATGTTTATGGCTATGAGTCTTTGACAATAGTTGGTTCATGTTTCAATGTTTTTATTTGATATTTTCCCAATGGATAATGGCACTGATCAGAGATTAGTATATTTAGTTGAGTTCAATGCCTGATTGGCCTTTGCTTACTTCTCTCCATCTCTAAGTATCAACACTTTTCATGTTTTAATTGTATTTGGTTGATAGTAGTAATACCCTATAGTAATGGAGAGTCAATGAATGTGAGGTTAGCATTTAGCACTTTCTTACTATTCAATCTATTGTTTAGACCCAGTCTTTGGTGTGTGAAGTATAGTTTTCACTGGGTTAGGTGCACCCGCCTTGGTTTTGTAGAGCTAGAAGTGAAGAGGGCAGTCTTGTCCCTATAGTTGGTCCAGTTACCCTAAGATCCTTATACATTTTGGAACTAACCAATCCTAAAATCAACCTGAGGGTATATTGGCAACCTAAGAGCATAAGTGTCAATTTTGAACACCAAGAAGATGGCGACTCTGCTAGGGAAGTGTTACACAAGTCTATAGTAACTAGTAGGTCATCATTGAAAAATAGGGTTATTCTTGGCCCTTGTCTTGTAGTCTCATTTGGATATTTGTTAAGTGGTATTATAAGATCCCCAATATTCTTGGGTGGTGACTCAAACATCTCTACAACAGTGCTAGTCAGTAGATTTTTATCAAATGAGTTATAGAGGTACTAGGTCCTGGAGGAATGAACATCCTGAAAACATAATGGAAGAAGGTATTCCAAGCACTTCTAGGCCTAGTCAGACAAGGGGAGGAAAGAAGAAAGGAAATATTTCTCATACTTGGAGAAATAAAAAGGATACAAGACAAGAAACTCAAACCAAGCCTAGTCAGGAAGAAAATATTTCAGAATATGAAGAGGCTATTGATTTGGGATTGAACTAGTATGAGGATGAATTTCAAGTGGGAGATGATGAGTCTGAGACTACTCTCCCTAAATCAGAAGAGATCTTTAAGGAGGTCTATGAATTGGAAAGAAGAGTCCAAGAACAAGTTGCTATCAGGAAACAAAGAGAAAAGGACAAAGAGGACAGAGTAAGACAAGCAATGATAAGGGCTGATCAGCTAAAGAGGCGGTTGTTAGATTTGGAGGCAATTAATTTTGTCCCAGAGCCTGAAAGAGTAGAGGAACAACCTATTGTGTATAAAACACATGAGATAACTAGGCCTAGAGATAAGGGCAAACAAAAAACTATTGGAGTGCAGATTAGCAAACATATTCATGTGGAAAACCCATAAGATCAAGGGTTGAGATTAGATGCAGACCTTGAGAAGGCTAGAAAAGAAAGAAATGTGGGCTAAAGAACTAGAGAAGGTAGAGTTGGAGGCTACTACTGTAGAAATGAGGAAGAAGATTGATTTTCTCAAGCATACCTCAGGACCTACAAATGTTGCTGCCTCTTTTTTGGGGCAAGGTGGAAATCATGATAACCTTGTAGCTCAAACAAATGGCATTCTGGGTGCTACTAAATTCCTGATGGTTCAAACACAAGGACATCTACATCTCAAGGAATGGATCCACCACATGGAGTTCATGTTCATGAAAGGTACAAACAACTTATTTTTTTTGGTATTCCTGGTTATCCTAATGTTATTCCTGATGAAATTAGAAAGAAACTCCCTAAGTTTACTAGAAACAATGTCATTACATGTGAAGAACATCTAAAAAATTTTATGGATGTAATAGATGACTATAATGTTGAGCCTGATGATGTTTTAATGAAGTTATTTGTACAATCTCTGACCGAGGATGCTAGGGATTGGTTTGAGGATTGCCCCATGCTAGTATAGGATCTTGGAATGAATTTAAGAATTGTTTCAAATAGCATTATGGAGATAAAACAAATGAGGGTTTTATTTTGAATGAATTCAATAACATAAAAAAAAATCAGAACAAGGAGGTCCTTGAATTTAATATAAGATTTCAAAAGGCTATGCATAGGCTACTGCAAGTTATCAGATTAGATGATAGAGTGTGTCTTGTGACATACTTAAATGCTTTTGATGCAAAGATGGGTTACCTCTTAAGGGATAAGAACCCTATAAATCTTGGGGAGGCTTACAAGTTGGCTATCAACATAGAAAGTAATAGAAGAATATCAGGAAAATTAGGGAGAAGAGATGATTATAGGCCTCAAGTGCAAAACAACAAAGAAATGGGAAGGTCTGCTAATTTTAAGCCTAAGGAGGAGGACAATCTAAAGAAGATTCTAAGTGCTTTAGAGAGTCTAAAGCCTGATGAAAAAAGAAACAATAAGGTTGCAACAAATGATAGGCCAGCTTCAAGTAATTTTAGCAGGTAACCAAGAATGCAAAATTACCCATACAATACTCAATGGAAGGATGGCAAGCCCATTTTTCCAGTTAAAAGGGATAGGCCTGATGATAGGATTCTTGATCCTTTGTAAAGAAATTCAGTTAACATGAGTGATGATATCCCATGGTGTACTGCTTGTCAATCTCCTCATAGTCCGGAGTATTGTGTTATTGCTTTGAATCTACCTAATAACCAAGAACAAGATGAGTAGTATGATAAGAGTGGTTGTGGAATGACTTCTTCACATGCATGGGATGAGGTTAACTCTACTGATGATGAGGAGGAAGAATTTTATGATGTTGGATGTGGTGTAGTGAAGTGTGAGGAACACGTTTCCTTAAGGAGACCATCTAATGAAGAAATTGCACAAATCACTGCAGACATGGTCACTCAAGCTAGGAGTAATTACAATTTGAGAAGTAGGACAATTGGTGGCTCAAGCGGTAAACTAGGTAGCATGTTTATTAAGAATTCTAAAAGGAACACACAACAACATGAGGAAAAGGAAAAGCATGCTGGTGTTGTCAGTCAGGTTAAAATAAAAAAGAAGAGTGGGCCTACTGCAATACCTAAGGGTATAGTAAAGACATCAGAAGTAACCATCCCCATACCTCAAAAGGAAGATGAATTTGTACAAAAGAGTAACTTTGACTTGATTATCCAAAAAGAGGATAAAGGTATCTCTAAGATTAAGGAAGATATGGGCAACCATTCTTATGTTCCCATTGATATGACTAAATTTCTTTCACAAATAACTATCAAGGTTCCATTGTTAGAAATGATGAGAATAGAAGAGCACAAGGTCAAGGCCTTGGATTGGGTAAATGGCACCTCTTCCATAAAGGTCCAAGAAATGAATAGAGGTGACAAGCATGTGGCTACTTTAGATGACACCCTTCACAATAAAAATGAAGAAATTGTCTCTAAGATTCCTCAGAGGTATTTGGCTGCAAACATTGTAAATACAGCATTAGAGACATTTGATCCTTTTTTCTTGTCCCTTATGATAGATGGAAAATTATTAAAGAATTGCATGATTGATTCTAGAACATCAAACACTATCATGCCTGTAGAGATCATGAAGTCACTGGGACTAAAGGTTGATACACCTCATGGGAGATGCCAAGCTATGGACTCAAGAGAAGTGCTAGTTATTGGTACCATTAAGGCTTTGCCTTATAAATTAGTAGCATTTCCTGACAAACAATTAACTATGAGTGTTCTTGTAGTCGACATTCCCCCTCAATATGGAATGTTGTTATCTAGAAAGTGGAGTGCCTCCATGGGAGGAAGTATTCAATGTGACTTGTCCTTTGCCACTTTTAGCATTGAAGGAGAAAATGTGAAAGTCTTAAGGGAAGCTAGAACTCCACATATGATTGAGGAGGATGAAGAGGACAATATGAATTGTTTTGTGGACACTGACATTGGTTCTTTCCAAGTTCAGGAGAGAGAGATGCAAGAAAAGGTCAAGCCTGTCTTTCTGGCTGATGATAAAAGTAACATGGCAGAAGGTAATGTATTATGGACCCTATATTTTAATGGAGCAAGCTCAAAGGAAGGTGCTGGAGTAGGAGTGCTATTGATATCCCCAAGTGGTAAGACTTTTAAGTTTTATTTCACTCTCTTGTTCCCTAGCACAAATAATGTTGCTGAATATGAGGCCCTACTGATTGGTTTGAGACAAGCATCAAAACATGGGATCAAACATCTTAGGGTGATTGGTGACTCTGAGTTAATAGTTTCTCAGATTAGATGAAAGTATGCATCAAAGAATCAAAGGTTGAAATAGTATAGAAATGTTGTTTGGGATGAAATTGAAGGTTTCAGTCCCTTTGGTATTGATTGGGTGGATAGAAGCCAAAACAGGATGGCTGACTTACTAGAAAACATAGCATTAAGGCCTGAGGATATTACCTTTGCATGGATATCTAGGATTGAGTGCAAGTCTCGGCCTTCTATCCCAGACAATGTTGAGAATTGGTACGTATTTTTTGATGATCAGGATATGCTAAGGTTTTTGCAATGTGAATCTCATTTTGATGGCCAGGAGATGGATTTCAGCACTTTTGTTGACATCAGAAATGGAAAAGAGAATGTTCTTGGTAAGGAAGTTTTGCAACTAAGGTCAAATAGGATCCCAAGGGGACTGGTTGCTCTTGAGAGGGCATTTGATGATAAAGAAAGGACTTATTTTCCTAAATTTGTTGATAAGATAAATAATTTGGAGGAAATAAACTTAGGAACAAGTCAAATACCCAAAAATGTTTACATAGGTAAATGTTTGTCCTAAAGAACTAGGAATAATTTGATTGATCTTCTCAAAAGATTCAGACATGTCTTTTCATGGTCTTATGATGATTTGAAAGCCTATAGAGAAGATTTATTCCAGCATGAAATACCATTGAAGGAAGGAACCAAACCCTTTGGGCAAAAAATAAAGCTTGTGAACCCTACTTTGGCACCAAAAATGCAAGATGAACTCAAAAAGATGATGGATGTTGGCATTATCAAGCCTGTCAGACATTCTACTTGGGTGTCAAACTTGGTTCCGATCAGGAAAAAGAATGGTGACATTAGGTTATTTGTTGATTTTAGGAATTTGAATGTCAATTCTTTGAAGGATAATTATGGTTTGCCTAATATGGAGAATATGTTGCAGAAGGTTACTAGATCAGAGTTAATGTCCATGATGGATGGTTTCTCTGGATATAATCAGGTCATGGTCAAGGAATCAAAACAATTTAAGACTGCATTCACTACCCCTTGGGAAACATATGTTTATGTTAGAATGCCTTTTGGTTTGACAAATGCAGGAGCTGATTTTTAGAGAGCTATGGATGTAGCCTTTGTAGACTTTATAAACAAATTTCTAGTGGTGTATCAAGATGATCTCACAGCATATTCAGATAAGGAAATTCAACATTGTGAACATCTTGAAAAAAATTTATTAGGGCCTTGGAGTATGGGATCTCTTTGAATCCAAAGAATTGTTCTTTTGGTGTTGTGGAAGGAAAGCTCGTAGAAAATATTGTGTCCAAGGATGGAGTGAGAATTGACCCTGAAAGGGTTATGGCTATAGATAAACTTTCACCACCTAGAAATGTTAAAGGAATACAGTCTTTCTTTGGGCAGGTAAATTTCCTAAGGAGATTTGTTACAAATTTTGTAGAAATCAGTATCCCTATCTCTAGGATGTTGAAAAAGGATGCAAGGATTGAGTGGAATGAAGAAGCAGATGAATCTTTTAGAAGTATCAAAAAGGCCATCAAGGATGCTCCAGTTTTAAGGACACCTAATTATGGTAAGCCCATGCAGATATTTTCTTTTGCTTCTTATCATACAGTTGCAGTAGTTTTATTACAAAAGAATTTAGATGGATATGAACAACCCATATCATTTTTTAGTAAATCCTTACAAGCAGTAGAATTGAAATATGATATTATTGAGAAACAAGCTTATGCCTTAGTCAAAGCAGTCAAGGCTTTTAGATGTTATCTTGTAGGAGCTAAGGTGGTTGCTTATGTTCCTAGTGCTGTTGTTAAGGATATATTGGTGCAACAAGAAGTTTTAGGAAAAACATGTAGATGGATCAATAAGATCCAAGAATTTAATATTGATATCCAGATTACAAAATTAGTAAGAGGCTTAGGTCTTGCAAAGTTGATGGCACAAAGCAATTTAGTTCCAAATCATGTGAATGTGTTAGAAGAAGAACAAAGGCCATACATTTGTGATATGGATTATTATGATTGGTACAAAGATGTTATTGGCTACTTGCAAAAATTGGTCCTTTCCCCCGAGATGGATGAAAATAGGAGAACTATCAAGTTGCAATCTGCAAGGTATGCCATTATACATGGTCAGTTGTGGTGGAGAAGCAATGGAGTATTGCTAAAATGCATAGACCATGAGAGGTTTGAGGCTTTGTTAAAGGAAGTGCACCAAGGTGTATGTGGAGGACATTATATGGAAAAGACCACAGCCCACAAGATCCTTAGGTCTAGATTTTAGTGGCCCACAGTTTTTAAGGATACCCATCAATTTGTAAGAAAATGTGATGCATGTCAGAGATTTGTTGGAAAGTTGAAGTTTAATGGGAATTTACCACTCAGACCTATTGCAGTTCAGCTCCATTTCAGAATTGGGGTATTGACTTCATTGGGGAAATTCAAAATAAGTCTAGTGGTGGACATTCCTAAATACTAGTGGCAACATACTATTTTACTAAGTGGGTTGAAGCTATCCCAACTAGAAAGGCTACTAGCAGAGTGGTGACAGATTTTATGATGCAAAACATCCTTACCAGGTTTGGTTTCCTAGAGGTAATTATGGTTGATAATGCAATGTGTTTTAGATCATAGGAATTTAGTGATTTTTGTCAGTAGTATGGGATACACATTTCATTTTCTTCTCCATATCATCCACAAGGAAATGGCCAAGCTAAGTCTAGTAATAAAAGTCTGATTAAGATTCTCAAGAGAGTGTTGGACAAGATTAAGAATGCCTAGGACTCAAAGTTATGGTGGGCATTGTGGGCTGATAGGGTAACTATAAATAAGGCCATAGGTTGTGCTCCATTTGATTTGGTATATGGAATAGGTGCTATACTGCCTCAAAATAATCTATTGTAGATGTACAAGTTTATCCAAGCATATGATGAGGACTTGAATGATGAAATGAGAGTAAGAATGGATGAACTGATCCAATTGGAAGAGGTAAGGAGGGATGCACATGAAAGAAATGAGGCATTGCAAAGACAATGTAAGAATTTGTTTGATAGGAGGGCCACCCAAAGAAGTTTTGAAATTGATGACCTCGTCTTGATGTGGAATGCAAGGTTGGAAGATAAAGGGAAGCATGGAAGGTTTGATCCAATTTGGTTGGGCCCTTATCTTATTGAAAGCAAATGGGGGACAAATTCTTATGTTCTCAAAGATTTAATTGGTGGTACTTTGGAATTGCCTGTTCATTGACAATTCCTAAAGTTTTACTTCTCCTGAAGTATCTTTTCCATGAGCAGTAGTTTAGGTTTTCCCTTGTACAGTCGTTTGTTTTTTCTTTTTGTGTGTCAAAGTTTTGAGTTGGTCTACTCTTCCAGGAGATTCTAGCTTGCTCATTGTATCTCCAGGAGATACACGTCCCTGAGTATGAGCCACTGTTAGCACTTGTAAAAAATTTCATGGCTCTGGCACTTTTGTTTTGGTCTTTGTAATTTATTTTAGGTCCCTGGCACAAACCCTTGGTTCAAAATTCAAAAACTAGTCATTGGTGTAAAAAACCTTTGTATTACCCTAGCCTTGTTATATTTTCATGTTACTTTTTTGGGCCACTTAATTTTCTTTTATGTCATGTGTGCTTTTCATCTTTCAATTAGTTGGAAATTCACTAAGTCTCCCAGTGGTTAGCTCTACCTTTTCACAATTACGTGACTGAGTGTTCGCTTAATATCTTAAAGTCTAGTGGTTACCGTCAAATATTATGTGACCCGACAAAGTGGCTTGTTTTCCTTCAATCATTGAGTCATGAAATGGTAGGCCCTTTTCATAGAGGTGTTACATGTGGACTAGCTATCAAATTTATGCTGATGTGTCATGCAAGTATTGGTTTCTGAAAATGACTTGTATCATGTCAGTGGGCCCGGTTTTAGTTCATCCTAATCTGACGGTTGTCGTGTTTTCACAAGGGGTGTGTCAGAGGTATGTGCTTTTATGATGACCGTTGATTTTCTTTCATGACGTAGCCTTTCCTTCAAGCAGGTCCATTGCTAGGTGTGTTGACTTGGTAGTATCTCATTGGTCGACAGAAGTATGAAGTGGAGTGGTGTCAGTGGGACCGGTCTTCTAGGCTTTCAGGCAGATTAAAGTTTGGTCTAATCTTGTGGCTGTCATTATACCATTGATATAACATGCTTGATTTTTAATGCAGTGGTATAGTGATAGCCATTGATTCTCCTCAAGCCTGTAGGTGGGTCTGTTGACACGTATGCATAGTTGGCAAGCTATGATTGGTCCATGTATTAACATTGTGGCATGCTGTCAGTGGGACCTGGTTTCCAGATGTGTTAGAGGGTCCTGATCCTATCAGTGAATCAACAAATGGTGTGTGATCTTATGGGTTTTGTCAGAGGCTTAAGATCTTGCGATGGCCATTGATTTCTTCCAGTGTTAGAGGGTTGTCAGAGTAGGGAGGAGATTCTTGATCTAACAGTGGGCGTGTAATCTGATAGAATCTCAGATGGGTATGCAAACTTTAGATGACCGTTGATCTTCTAGGTGAAGGCTTAGTGGTTTCGATAAATATTTTGGTAGTCTAACAAATTTCCAAGGCTTTGCTCATTCATGTGAAATAGTGGTGGTTCTCTAAGTCTTTTAGCATTTTAGGGAACAAGCATTTGCAGAATCACTAAACTTTTTGGTGAATAGATAAGGTGTTTCGTGAACTGGTAGTGTCCTTTTTTCACTAGTTCACCAAGTGTGGGACCAAGGTTATGTATCTTCCTATGGTCGCTAGGTCATGTAGTTAAGTGGTGAGTTAAGTTTTCTTTCCACGAAAAAGAAAAGCATTGTCGCTAGTTCGCTAAAGGTAAACCTGAGGTATTTGTTTGAGTTAAAAACTTAAAGATCGCGAAAGGAAGAGATCTGATGGTCAGGACTTAAAGTTGGCTCAGATTTAAATGTTGAACACTGATTTGTTGATAAAGCCATAAAATGGTCGTTGAAGTTCAAATTCAAATTTGCAGAGGGTTTCAAGCAATAGAAGGTACCAAAATTTATGGTTTTAATGGCTGATCTCAATTGATTTGGTGGCACTGGTTGTTGCAGATTGGTCTGAGGGTCCTTGTGGTAGGTGGCATGATGTTTTTGTACAAGGAGAAGTATGGTTTTGTGCTCAAGGTATGTTTGTAGGTGGCTGATTTGACTAGTTTTCATGGAAATTCCTTGTTGTTTTATACTATCCTCACAGATTTTGATGATTGCAGATCCGTCTAAGATTCATTTTCTCCAGGTTGCTTATGTTTCTTCCCCTGCAATAAATTTTGATGCATTTTTTGGTTGGTTGAGTTGTTGAAACCCTAACCCTAGTCACCCAAAGCTTGATGCATCCTTTTTGAGGATTCCAAGGTGACTAGGGGTATAAGAGGTGAAATGTTCTATTTTGAAAGGGTTCTAATCTTGATTAGTTCCAGGGAGTTGTAGCAGACGGTATCATATTGTATCGGATTGAATAGAATTTCCTTGTAGTCTTTTATAGGTTATTGAAGTGGTTTTCTCTCTTCTCTACTTTGAACATGTACATGATTCATTATACTTAATACAATTATTTCAAGCTTTCAAGTCTCTCTTGGGTGTCAATCTTGTGAATTCTAGATTTTCTAATCTATTGCATAGGGTTACCTTTGTATATGTTCTAGTCTTCAGTTCTTGATCTAGGATCAAGTGAAATATACTTTAGATAGGACATAGATTCATTTTGATTTGTCTACAAAAGGATATTATAAGTAGTAGATGGCCTGAAATATTTATGTTTATGGCTATGAGTCTTTGACAATAGTTGGTTTATGTTTCAATGTTTGTATTTGAGATTTTTCCAATGGATAATTGCACTGATCAGAGATTAGTATATTCAGTTGAGTTCAATGCCTGATTGGCTTTTGCTTACTTCTCTCCATCTCTAAATATCAACACTTTTCAAGTTTTAATTGTATTTGGTTGATAGTAGTAATACCCTATAGTAATGGAGAGTCAATGAATGTGAGGTTAGCATTTAGCACTTTCTTACTATTCAATCTATTGTTTAGACCCAGTCTTTGGTGTGTGAAGTATAGTTTTCACTAGGTTAGGTGCACCCACCTTGGTTTTGCAGAGCCAGAAGTGAAGAGGGAAGTGTTGTCCCTATAGTTGGTCTAGTTACCCTAAGATCCTTATACATTTTGGAACTAACCAATCCTAAAATCAGCCTGAGGGTATATTGGCAGCCTAAGAGCATAAGCGTTCATTTTGAACACCAACATGATCCTTTAGAGATATGTTTTCTTGATTTATCTTTTTGACCATTTTTTCCAAATCATTGTTTGAACAATCCTTCAAATCTTTTCTAAGTTTCTTGATGAATACTTGTGCGCCACTAACCTTCAATATTAGTTCTTCAATTTCTTTTTCAGATCTATCAAGATCTTCAAGAGCTACTTCAAGGTTTTTATTTATATGTTTCACTTCTATTCTATCCATGATCTCCTCAAGTGGTTAAACTTATCTTAGAGGACCAAAGCTCTAATACCAATTGTTAGGAATGGGAAGACTGAGAAGGGGGGGTGAATCAGTGTTCTATAATTAATTTTTGATTCTTGAAACTTAACTCAATTACTTAAATACTAAAATGAATAGTAAAGCAAATGAAGTATTCAACCATAACACATAACACAAGATATGTTTATAGGGAAACCTTGGCTAGAGGAAAACCTCGGTGGGAATTAGTACCCACAAATAATTATACTTAGTATTATGAACGTATTAATGTTCCTTTGCCTTGTTAGGAGCAGTCTTTACAAAGTTGAGTACAATGACCTAGTTAAAGGTCAGACTTTGTTAAGAGTCTTGAAGTAACAAACCCTATTAGGGGTGGATGAATCACTTCTAGAGTTCACTGCTCAATGAAGAAGGCTACAATCTCTTTGTTATTAGATACACACTATATATGCAAGGTGAACTATTGCTTTGAAAGTACTATCTGATCAGTTCCTTTTGTGCGCTGATGCTTTAACCTCTTGTAAAGATCTATATCATTCTTACTTCTCTAATACATACTTCATATACTTCTCTTCTCTATATCACTTCCATACTCAAATACAAAAGTGCATGTAACATTAATACATGTTGAATAGATGCAACCAAAACTAACTACTAGATCAGCCTATAACTTAACATATACAATGCTTCTAAGCTAACTGGCTCAAGAGTGTTTACATAAAATGATATTAACATGTTTATAACACATTAAAATATGTTCATAGCCTTTAAAAAACAATAAGATATACGCTATACAAAAAACTAACTATCAGCTCCATGCTCTTTTCTGTTCTGTCGCTTACTGACTATGTCACTTAAACTTGTTGTAACTTCTTCATACTATCAAATTCAACCATGCATTCTTAGACTTAGCATAGAAGCATACTCACAAGCTTATATCCAAGGGTGCATACCAAAACTCAATCATACACATGTGCGTCGATGCTCTGATCATCAGGTGCTTCTTTGACTGCTCTGTCTTCCATACTTAGCCAAATTTTGATCTTCTAAGTTAGTGCGCTGACTCCAAAACTTCATATGACTTTATTGCCATAATGAAAACATAAAAATTAGTCATATCTACATGTAAAGTCAAATTTCCAACATCATTAACCAATACTCAACAAATAGTAGATCTAGTCTTCCAGTAACAAGTTGATCTCTTTTTGTTCAATTTTTTAGAGCCAAGAATGTCATTCCCCTCACACAAAGATACCTACAAAATAAATTGAAAAATTTAAAATTTAAAGTTTAGAACTCAAATATAAATTTCCATCACTTATTTCTCAATTCAAAGACTACTTATAAATTTAAAGGGTATCCCCTCATCTCGGTTAGCCAACTTGCACAATTGTTGATAATAGTGCATCAAGTGGCAGCACCACGTGGTATGAATAATTTCACTTATGATTGCTTAGGACCAATTTCTTTACTAAATCAAAGACCACATAGGGATATTCCACTGCATTTCTCCTTATGTCTAATATTTTGATACTAATCCACAAACAAAATGTTCAAATGATTAAGCAGTAACATGAGTGTTCAAATGACAAAATATTACAAGAGATGATGTTAATAAAGATGGATGTAGTTATTGTTGTTGTGACTACAATAGATAACTTCATATAGACTTATTTATCATGATCATGTGTATAAATGAGTGATCAATTTCTATCATAGGTAATGTATTCCTCCCAAAGAGTGCCTATTGCATTTGAGTGTGTAGAAGCTTTCTTCAGATGTAGTGAAATATACAGATTTGATTATTTTAAGAAATTGCAATTTCCTATGTGTGGAGTGTTGTGACTATATGATAATTTCTTATAGTTATTATTAATTTATTTTCCAACACTTGATAAGCTAACCATAGAGGCTAAAAGGCATCTTCTGAGAACTAAAGTTATTTCTATTTTTTTAAGAAATTGCAATTGCCTTTGTGTGTGGGATGTTTTGAATGTTTAATTATTGTTTATAGTTATTCTTAATGGATTTTCCAACACTTGATAAGCTAACCATAGAGGGTAAGTGGCATCTTCTAAAAAATAAGGTTGTCTCAAATTCCATCAAAATGGTTAATATTTTCTTCAATGGAATCTTAGAAGAGGATATTAGCAAAAACCCAATTCATAGTGAAAATGTGAAGCAAGTTAATTGACCACACAATATAAATGATATTAATTCTATGTGTTATGGTATCATTTTAAATTTAAGCAACTAAATGAGCTACATGAATGATATTTTTGGTCCTTAACTTAAAAAGTTCATATTTTCATGATGCTATGATTTTTAGTATGAACAGAGAGAGGCAATTGCAACAATTGCAAAAAGGGTGGGATGTCCTGATTAGAGGTTTGTATGTGATTTTATAAAGGAATACATTGAATAGGTGAACCAAGTAGTTCTCATCGAGGACAATTATGTGTGTACATTGGACAAGAGTCTTTCTTAGTTTGGCAAGCCTCTTCTGCAAATATATTTTGAAATTATCTATATCATAAACATCATCAACAATGTTATTATATGTGTCAAATAGATCAACTTGTACAAGGGAGAGCCAAACTCGGTTTGACTTGTTTAAGGAAACTATAACAAACACCAATTTTCACCAATCTTAGTGAAACTATTTTCTATATAGAAGTGAGTGGTATCAGTAAATTCCTTGTGTGTGAGTGTATTATTGATGAAGAGAGAAGATACATACATAATATAATATTGGCCAAAGCTAATATACAAAGATGGTAGGAAAATTATAATATAAGTGAATCCATCCATCAAACACAAATTACAAGGATAAACTTGTGTGTTAAGGAAATACTCAATTAAAAATGATAGATTTTCATAGTTTATAGACATTATATTATATATTGCATAATGTTGTGTAAAATTTCTAATTTGTATGTTCCAGGACTCCTTTAAAACCTCTCTTCAAAGAAAGTAGTCTATTATTTATTTGCATATCTAAATAATAACAAATGAGAATGACAAGATCTGATTAGATAGAAGAACGAGACCAATAACAAGGGACTTTCTCTTACTTTCCACAACACAATTTCCTAGAGAAAAGGAAAAACCCTAGAAATAAAAGAAAACTTGGGGAAGTTTAACAATGATTGAAGCCTAATGCCTAATGCAATAGCCTAATGTCATAGACAACACATCCATCATGTATTCTTTCTGTGGAAACTCACGGTTACTTATAGCACTCACCACACAACTCAAATTTATTCACAAGCCTATCATGTCAGTTGACAACAATAGAGAAATTAGATAAAACTTCATTTCTACAACAAGAGATGATACTACATATAGGATGCTAGAATTTTCTTTTGTTTGAGTAAAACATGGACAAAATAAAAGTCATAGGAGAAGACTCTAACAAAGAGAGACAAAAATATCCCAAAATAAATTGACACAGAAATCCTTAGCCAGTTCCTATGATCCCCTTATTTGGGACGGTTCCAATACCAAATTCATTGAAGACATTATAAAAAAGAAAGAAAATCTTTGTGGTGCAATTGTATGATTGAAAATTTCCTGTTACTTGCAAGATAACAAATCTTTAAATACACAACTTGAAGACTGTAATACCTAAAATGTAATTTCTAGGAACACAAAGCTAAGCTAGCATTCAACAAAACAAAGAAGATAAACACTTATGCTAAGACCTACAAAATGGAAGAAAACAAACTCAAAAGCAATATAAAAACCCTTAAGCAAACCTCCAAGATGTAGAAGATTTGTCCAAAGGTTTGGATGTGTGCTCAAAATGCTATGCTCAAGCTTCGATAGAGAAAATGGCATGATAACTTTGCTTCAATGGTGGATGATAATGAAGGAGGAGAGCTTCTCTTTTATAGAAAGATGGGTGAAATGGACGGTCAAGATTAAGAGGCAAAAGAGGAGTGAGCAACGGTGGAGATGCATCCAAGGGAGAGCACATGGATTGTGCTTTCTCAAATGCATAGCATTGTGACAAGTGTCACAATGGTGGAGGGTGAGAGGAGAGGCACCTTTGGAAGGTGTGAGAGGGGACAAGTGTGTAAGAGGTGTAAGAGGCTTTTGATTTCTCATTGGAGGATGTGGAGGTGATGTCATAAGGGGTTGACTTTGGGGTGGATTAGCATTTCTTTAATCTTGGATTATGATTATGCACATGCTTAGGAGATTTTTTAGGCTTGGATTAGAGGGTAAGTGGGGGATTAGGAGGATGTGATGGAGGAGAGAGAATGAGTGGAGGATTAAATTAGCTAAGCATGGATTATTAGCTAATAAGGGAGAATTAGGATTAAATATTTTATTTTATTTCAAGTGGGAGGAAAGAGAGGGTTTATGAATTAATTTATTTAGATAAATGTATCCATTTAAATTAATAGAGGAATAGGGATTTAATTAATTATCAGACTATAGGTTTTTCATTTTGATAATTAATTGGGCTATAGTTAATTAATTAAATTAATTAACTAGGGGATGACATAAATTAATTAAATAAATAATATTTAATTAACAAGATGTCCTAGGAAAAGACTAAATATGATTACCAAATTATGTAAGAAAATTTAGGTGTCTACATTTTGCCCCTCTTCGATGTAGTGCTAAAATAACACTATTTCGAAGATGTTTTTAACAAAATAGATGACATGAAGAATGGACTAGGTAACAAACTTGCCCCAATTATGGTTCATGATGTGGCAGGATGATGCCCCCTCAAGAGGATGACGGGGAAAGAAAAAAGGGGCTCGGGCAGTGGCTCAAAAGGAAAAAGGGGTGATAGGAAGGGAGAGTACTTTAGGCTAAGGAGGCACATGAATGAAGGAAATAAGGCTGAAAAAGGCCATGAGGAATGAAGATGGGAAGGATGGGAAGAAACCAGAGGAATCAAGGCATCCAAGAGTGAAAACGGGGGTCCGAGGAGGCCTATATAAGGGTCGGAGGGGTCAAAATCAATTCATTTGCACACCAAGAGCTTAGAAAATGTGACTACAGAGCTCTGATACGTGAGGAAAAGATGGCACAGTGAGGGTGACCAACACAAAAGATGGACATTGTGAGATGTGTGGCATGGATTGGAGGGCCCAACCAAAAGGTAGGATCAAAAAATTGAACTTTTTGTTGTGTTTTTGGTGCATTTATTGCATGTTTTAGGTTAGAAAAGCACATTCTCACAGAGTGCACGCTTGACGGGAATGCTCCTACCCTGGTGAGAATGCATTCCCACAAAAGATGGGTGGGATCCAAAATTTGGGGGGGTCATGTGCTTTTCGCGGGATCATGAAAATTGCAGGAGGGGTTGCGGGACCGTGGTCCCACAAGAATATCTTGTGGGATCATGTTCTTGCAAGTTGGCAGTGGGGTGCCAAAAAATGACATTCCTGTGAGGGAAGGGAAAAAGGATAAGCAGCATGGGAATGCATTCCCACATCACTGGGGGGTTGGCAAGAATGAGGGAAGGGGTTCCTCTATAGGAACATGGGGAGAAAAATCTTCGTGGGAACGCGGGGAGAAAACTGTTTAGGCTTTGACTAGAGTAGAAAACTGACATGCTGACTTGGCTTGGATGCAATGGTTGGTGGATCAACTGATGAATCGAGAGAGATGGGAAACGGTGCTGATTATCTTAGAGTAGTTCACGGTGGTAGACTAGGCTTGGGTGGATGCATTGGGCTTGTGGTATCTAGCATGGATGCCACATAGATGGATGTACATGGCACTGGTGACAACACTGTGTGAGCATTGGCATTCAAAGATGGGGACATTTCATCTACCCACTAGAGAGATGATGGTGACCTTGGAGGATGTATATTGCATCTTTTGATTATCGGTACGAGGGATACTGGTGGTAGCAAGCATGTATACACAGGCACAAGCAGTGGCCCCACTACTAGGGCTAGGAGTAGTGCCAATCTTGGCACATGGATAGCTGGCATTAGCACAGCATGCTACAGCAACACCAGTGGGATGACAGGTCCACTACTATGTTCTAGAATTAGTGTCAAGGTATCTCTCCCTAGACATAGGTGGGAGGAGCATCACACTATCGCTGATTCCCATGATTGTGCAAATTGTCGGTGTAGGGGTACTGATAGCATGGGGTACACTAATGTTGGTGGAGATGTACCATGACCTTCATCAGATACTTTATCATGAAGTAGGGACGATGGGTAGGCATTTTGGATTTGCATCCCTCCTATAGGTTTGGGCTTGGGAGCACATAACAGTGTTGTGGCCTTTAGGCCGAGTGGATAGACAAGTGGAGGAGCTTGTGGCATATAGCTAGGGAGACCTAGTGATGTATCATGAGAGTCAGGACATAGACTTCTGGTGGGAGACACTAGATAGGCTCAGGGATGGGATCACATGGTGTCCATACCTTGGATAGGCACCATGGGCTAAGGATGCATGAGAGCTGCCATTCACTACGATGCCCACACACCTTATAGGGAAATGGGACTATATGTGGAGCAGTAAAAATTAGACAGGACATCTTGTCAGTTCGGATTCAGGTAGGATGTGCCACATGGGGAGCGATGGTACCAACAGGCCACCCACAAGAGGATATCAGAGTTTGGGGCATCAATGGATAGGGGAGGACTATTGGTCACCTATTAGGCCATGCAGCCATTTGTCTGGGATTGGACAAGAGGGGTGGCAAATCCAAGGACCGCACTAGTGTATGGTGCCTAGTTCTAGCCACCTAGGGTAGTAGGGAGATTAGGGCTACCAAATGGTGAGGGAGGGGCACCAACCATGTACAGAGGCTAGAGAGGAGGGGGGAGAGGAGGAGGGGGAGATAGGGTGAGGATTGGAGGGAGGGATAGAGGAGGGAGAGGAGGAGATGGGGATGGGAATAGAGATAGAGACAGTATGGATGTGGATGGAGGGGGAGGGGATGGGCTATAGATACTAGCAGGTCTAGCACCAGGATCACCACCCTAAGTAGGATCACCACCAACAATAGGATCTGATCATCTAGGGGTGGGGGAGATGATGCAACAGCACACTTAGCCTCACTACAGGCCGCACATGATACCGCTATGTAGATGCTTCAAGACACATAGGTGGAGTGAGACACTCTAAGAGCAGAGAGGGATGGGCTACTAGGGGAGAGGGATGGGCTATAGATAGAGAGGGATAGCCTGATTGCATGCTTAGTGCAATCCATATAGGATGGGCTCATGATGGTGGATGAGAGGGAGAATTTGAGGAGGGAGAGGGATGCCCTAATTACAGAGAGGGATGGTCTGTGGGTGGAGAGGGATGGGCTATGGTTAGAGCAAGACCAGCTACTAGGAGTGAGGGATACTACTACATGGGGATCTGATGAGCGGTCGAGAGAGGTATCTCACCTCTAGCGACAGTTGGTGCAATTAGGAGAATAGGTTGGCTTCTACTGGGGGTTATATCATGTAGTTGTGCCACCTAAGCAAGCACATCAATATAAGGAGTCAAGCTAGTCATTATTGATGAGCTTGAGTGGTAGCAGGAGGACAGTATCTAGTGGGAGTCACAAATCCAGGACTAGTGGGAGCCACAGAGAAAGTGAGGGGAGCCATTAGTTGGGCTACACACAGAGTCAGTAACACTCGGCTGATAGTTTGGTATAGATGCTGGAGGTTGGGAGATCAGAGTCAGGGGTGAGGATGGACATGGATATAGGTGTTATTCTGATATCCAAAGAGGTGTAGAGTGTGGAGATATAGGGCACAGGGGCATAGGGTGCAGTGAGTTGGCCACCCATCCTATAGGTACTGCCAGAGGTAGACCCATTAGCTTGAGATTTTGATATGCAGCCTCCCTTAGGAGAGGCAGATAGGTAGTGATATGCTACAGTTTTGATTGTATATGATTCATTTAGTGATGGAGGGCATAGTCCCAATTGTATATTCATATCTGTACTATTGGTATTATCATGGACTCTGACAGACATTTATTGTTTCATGCTTTTGGGTTGGCACATGTACCTTTATTCTTTGTGATGATTTTTGGTATATATATGATGAGTTGGGTGGGATATGATGTGTTATGGATAAATGTATTGATGCAGGAGCATCTTGGGTGTAAGAGAAATCTTGCATCACCCAAAAATATTTATGTTTTTATATTCAATAAGGGCTATCTTGTGCAGAGCTGCTATTTATGGAAACTTGCTATTTTTAGTAAGTTGGTCATAAATCTTAGAATGTTCTGATTTTACATGTGGAGGTTCATCTCAGTCATATCAGCCTACCAGTAAAGTTTCATGGCTAGATCAGGTCTAGTTTTGAAGATATTGAAGATTTTTGGTATTGGCAGTAGGGTACAAAAACTTTGAACTCATTTTTGAAGGCTTTAGAGGCTCTGAATGAGGTCAAAAATTTGGGTGATAGGCACTTGTGCAAATCAAGCCTATAGAGTGCTTCATGGCCTTTCCAAAATGGGGTTATAATAGTCAATTAGGTCAACTGGTGATGACTTATGGTCTTCGGAAGTCAGGTCACCTGAAATGGCAGAAAATAATTTTCCTTCAAAATTTTTGTTCGGGTTTCAAAAGTTATTTTGAGCCAACTCTGATGTAATAAATTGAAAAATAAAATAATTCTAAGTTTGGTCAGCCCTAAGGGCTAAATTTTTGGAACCTTCTCGGGCGATGGAAAATGCCTATATAAAGAAGTCCCGTAGTGTTGTCTAGGGCAGTTCTAGGTAGTAGATTTGGGTATTAATTTGAGGCTTTGTCCTACAGAATATTGTAAGAGAATGCCCATGTGGCTTTGCATATTGTAATTCTGAAAGTTTGTAATTCCACATTTGTGGAGATAATAAGAAGCCAATTTTCTATTCTTGCATATTGTTGTTGTTTTTTTAGTTTTTGTTATGTGTTTGTGGTATTAAGGGGAGCACCCTTCATCAAGTAAAATATTTATGTTTTTTAATTCAATAAGAGTTATCTTGTGCAGAGATGCTATTTATGAAAACTTTCTATTTTTAGTAACTTGGTCATAAATCTTAGAATGTTTTGATTTTACATGTGGAGGTTCACCTCAGTCATATCAGCCTGCCAGTAAAGTTTCATGGCTAGATCAGGTCTAGTTTTGAAGATATTGAAGATTTTTGGTATTGGTAGCAGGGTATAAAAACTTTGAACTTAGTTTTGAAGGTTTTAGAGGCTTTGGATGAGGTCAAAAATTTGGGTGACAGGCACTTGCATGAGTCAAGCCTGTAGAGTGCTTCGTGGCATTTCTAAAATGGGGTTATAATAGTCAATCGGGTCAACTAGTGATGACTTATGGTCTTTGGAAGTTGGGTCACCTGAAATGGCAGAAAATAATTTTCCTTCAAAATTTTTGTTCGGGTTTCAAAATTTATTTTGAGCTGACTCTGATGTAATAAATTGAAAAATAAAATAATTCTAAGTTTGGTCGGCCCTAAGGGCTAAATTTCTGGAACCTTCTCGGGCGGTGGAAACTGCCTATATAAAGAAGTCCCATAGTGTTGTCTAGGGTAGTTCTAGGTAGTAGATCTGGGTATTGATTTGAGGCTTTGTCCTACAGAATATTGTAAGGGAATGCCTATGTGGCTTTGCATATTATAATTCTGAAAGTTTGTAATTCCACATTTGTGGAGATAATAAGAAGCCAATTTTCTCTTCTTGCATATTGTTGTTGTTTCTCTATTTCTATTATGTGTTTGTGGTATTAAGGGGAGCACCCTTCATCATTTATGGATGCTTATGATGTACTAACATGGATGATGTAGGATGTGATGTGATTTTTATATGCTATGAGACTAACATGTGTGATGCAGGATGTGATGTGATTTCTATATGTTGTACTTTATGAGATGTAGGTGTTGATGGTCTGTGGATGTAGGATGTGATATAAAATGTTGTTAATATGTGATGCATGGATACTATGATGAAATGCATATGTGTATGGATATGTAACATGTGTTAACAATGAAAGATAAAAAAAACTACTTAACAATGCAAGATAATTAAATGAACCTAATGAATCTAAAATAACTTAATAAGAAATGGACCTAAAATGAACTCTTAACTATGCAAGATGAAAAATGAACCTAAATGATATGAAATGAGATGGTAAATGGTATGAATGCACCTAAAATGAACCCTAACAATGCAAGATTGAAATGAATCAAATGAGATGAATGAACCTAAGAATGAATCCTAACAATGCAAGATTAAAATGAATCTAACATGATATGAAATGAGAAGATGATGTGAAACTAACATGAATGCACCCTAACAATGTAAGATTGAAATGAATCAAATGAGATGAATGAACCTAATAATGAATCCTAACAATGCAAGATTAAAATGAATCTAACATGATATGAATGAAAAGATGATGTGAAACTAACATGAATGCACCCTAACAATGCAAGATAATGAACGAATGTAGGATGAGATGACATAGTGCAACCTAGGGTAGGAGTGGGGAATGAAATGCATGTATGAATGTAGATGAGAGTGTGAGGGTGAGGGGATATGGAATGGTCACAACATATCACTACCTGACTATACCCTCACTAAGAGAGGGAGGGGACAACAGTTGAAGGGGGATATATGGACAATCACAATCCAAAGGTCAAGAATGTGAGAGGGATGCGAGAGAGAAGCTCTTGGGGGGAAGTTTTCTGTTTGAGATGATGCTTTGATAGGGGTGATTCTTTGATATTGGATAGGGATGATGGGGGCTTTGTTCAGATGTTTGGTAGGGTGGAGGATGTTTCATGAAGCTTAAGTGTGGGATGTTCCAAGGGAACACCACCCTGTAGTTTTGAGCACTTATTTTGATATAGCAACATAAGAGATGAACCACCGTTACTAAGAATGTGAGGTCATGTCACAAACATTACATAAGATTGATGTGAAAAAGACAAGAAAGGATTGCCCCAGCATCACACATGCATCCCGAAGGACACATGGTGGGAACGATGTGAGGGAACCCACAGACAAACAACATTTCACGAGTGCACCAAGTAACCCAAAAGATCACAAGTGGAATGTGCAAGGATCATGTCCAACTGACTCATAGGTAGAAGCTAAAAGATCACAAAAGACCATGCCCTAGAATAACACCTCTTGTTGCAACACACCATGATATAAAGGATCATGGCAGCCTTAATGGAAGTAGTCAACTAAGATCACAAAATCAACAAAAAAGATAGAACAAGAAAACTAAAATCAATGCGATAAGACCAAAAAGATGTCCTTTGCCAAAAGAGATCGACTGACTATGGATGTTGAGATTAGGTCAAACATGGAGGAAGGATGCATCCTATAAGGACTTGGTTGATGGGTATTGACCGCATTGGGAATATTTTTGGGTAAACAAACAACTTTCAGAGAATCACAGTGATGCAGGATACTTGTTGAGGGAACATTGCTAATATTGAGATCATTCAGGTCATGTGCTTGGCGAGAAAAAATCAATGCTAAGATGGTATGTACAAGATGGGGACACTATATACAATGAGTATTTATAGCATTGCAAGAAGTGGGATAGCGAATCTCGTGTGCTGGCGCAATGGGGATGATACCTTGGGAACAAGGGATGGGTGAATTGGAAATGAAAAGTGGTGAATGGATGGGGGGGGGATGGGATTTTGATAGATAATGATATGATCCACTATGTATGGCACCTATTTACCAAGTTTTCACCAACATACTTGCCCAAGGTGCCTGAATTGCCAAGTTTTCACCATTGGATGGTATTTTTCTCTTTACTCTTTTCCATTTTTTGATTTTTGGACATTTTATAATTTTTATGATTTTTTCAGGATCATATTTGATGGGTCAAGCATAGAACTACTTTATATGTATGATATTAATAGGGTTAGGAAGAGGCTCCCCTTTAGGTGAAGACAAATGATAAGCCCCAGAACTGAAGCAAGCTGTCACCACGTATGGACCTAACTAGGTGGGCTCAAACTTTCCTTTCTTTTCATAGTTTGCTTGTACTTTCTAGTTCTCTTTCAGGACTAGGTCTCCCTCTTGGAAATGTCGAGGGTGTGCCTTTTTATTGAAGCTCCTCTTGAGGTGATTTTGGTACATGATTAGGTGATCATAGGCCCGTTGCCTCTTTTCATCTAACAAGTACAGTTGTGTCAGGCATGCCACACAATAGTCTTCATCTGTGATATAGTTCTTCATGGACACGCGGAGTGAAGGGATTTCGACCTTGATTGGCAGAACAGCTTCAACACCATCTACTAGGGAGTATGGGGTGGTGCCTATGGGAGTATGGAATAAGGTGCAATAGGCCTAGAGGGTGGGATTGATTTGCAAATGCTAGTCATGACCAAAATCATTGACAAATTTCTAGAGGATTTTGAGGATGGTTTTGTTAGTTGCCTTAGCCTGGTCATTCCCTTGTGGAAAGTATGGGCTAGAAAAGCATTAGTGGATGTGGAATTAGTCACAGAGCTCTATAACATGTTGGTTTTCAAATGGAGATCTATGATCTATGAAGATAGTGGAGGGAGTGCTGAAACAATAGATGATATGGTAGAGGATGAATTTGGAGATTTGGACACCAGTAGTTAAGTTGAGTGGAATTGCTTCTACCCACTTTGTAAAGTACTTAGTGGCTATAATGATATACTTGTGTCTGTCAAAAGAATGAGGGTGGATCATGCCAACAAGGTCAAAACCCCAACATGAGAAAGGCCACGGAGGGGCAATGGGCTGTAAGTCTTGTGTAGGTGCATGGATTAGATTGGCATGCTATTGGCACTGTAGGCACTTCTTCACAAACTCACAGGTGTCATGCTCTATGCTCAGCCAATAATACCCAACTCTAAGCAGCTACTTTGCAAGGATGATACCACTAGTGTGAGCACTGCAAATACCAGCATGAACCTCTTGTAAAGCCACAAAGGCCTCTTTCAAGTCTAGACATTCGGAGAGGACATTATGATACCCACGACAATATAGGGTGTTGGCTACAAGAGTGTAGCAGGATGCTCTGTGCATAAGGTTTTGGCATTGGGTGTTTATGAGGTGAGGGGATATGATACCATTCTTTAGATAAGCATGAATGTTGTGGTACCATGGAGACTGGGGACCAACCAAGATGCATACCATATCAGCATCAGCATTCTCATAAGCGGGCGTGTGTAGCTGCTTGACTAGAAACTCATATTGTGCAATGTCACGAGGGATTTCCAATAGTGAGCCGATGGTGGCCATGGTGTCTATTGCCTTGTTCTAAATTCTTGGTACTAATGTGAACTATATGCTAACAAAATGTTCTTTGAGTTTATCTACAAGCTCTTTGTAGGGTAATAGCTTGTTGTCCTTTGTTTGATATTCATCGAGGACCTACTTGATGATCAATTGGGAATATCTGAAGACTTGTAGTTCCATGATATTCTAGTGAATGGAAATCTTAAGACCTACCATGAGGGCTTCATATTCTAAGATGTTGTTTGTACACATGAATCCTAGCTTGAAGGATTTTGGGATGTAGTCTCCTTGAGGGGTCACAAATATTATGCCTACCCCAGATCCATGTGATGTATATGAATAGTCAAAATATAATTTCCACTAGGGTTGTTCTTTGATCATACAAAGATGCTTATCTGGGAACTCCATTTCGAGAGGGTATGCATTGACTAAGGGAGCTTCTACAAGCTGATCAGCAATAACTTGTCCCTTGATGGCTTTTCGGTCAACATATTGGATGCCGAATTCACTAAGAAGCATAACCCATTTTTCCATTTTCCCTATAAGTGTGGTCTTTGATAGAAAGTATTTGAGTAGGTCAACCTTGGAGATTAAATTTACTGTGTGACTGAGCATATAGTGGCAAAGTTTTTGAGCAGTAAAAACCACTACCAAGTAGGCTTTTTCCATTGGAGAATAGTTTAGCTTGTAGCCAACCAGTGTACTACTGATATAATAAACAGCCCACTCTTTTCCATCATCATCAAGCTGTGCTAAGAGTGCCCCCAGTGTTGTAGTAGTTGTAGATATGTACAAAATGAGGGGCCTTCTTGGCATTGGTAGAATAAGAATAGGTGCATTTGCCAGATATTCCTTGAGTTTTTCAAAGCTACACTGATAGATGGGATCCCACTTGAAGGAGGTATCCTTTTGTAAAAGATGCATGAATGGCTGGCACTTATCTGCTAGTTGGGAGATGAATCGTTGAATTGACTGCAACTTTCCTTGTAAGCTTCTTAACTATCTAAGTGTTCTGGGGGGAGGTATTTCTATGATGGCCTTCACCTTTTTGGAATCAATCTCTATGCCACACCTGGACACAATGAACCCCAAAATTTTTTTGGATGTCACACCAAATACACATTTCTTTGGATTCAATTTCAAGCCATACTTGCATAGGCAATTGAACACATCTTCGAGGATATCAAGGTGTTTGTAGCATATTCTGGATTTTGCTAGAATGTCATTGACATAGTCCTCGAGGATCTTATGAATCATGTCATGAAAAATTATGGTCATCACTCTCTGGTAGGTAGCTCTTGCATTTTTTAGCCCAAACGACATCATGTTGTAGCAAAACATGCCCCATGGTGTGGTGAAGGTAGTTTTGTGTTGGTCTACTTTTGTGATTTTGATATGATTATACCCTAAGAAGTGGTCCATGAGTGACAACATCTCATGCCCTGTAGTGAGGTCTATGATCATGTCTATGTTGGGTAGTGGAAAATCATCTTTCAGACATGCCTTGTTGAGATCTCGAAAGTCAATACAAATTCTTATATCGCCTGAGGGTTTGATGACAGGCACCATGTTAGAGATCCAGTCTGAATAATCAATGGCTCTGATGATCTTAGCTTGAAGGAGCTTCTCAAGCTTTGCTTTAACCAGAAAGGCTACTTTTGTATGCATTCTCCTTAATTTTTTCTTGACTAGTTTGGCATCAGGATTTATTGCCAGAAAAATGGACAATGAGATCAGGATCGAGTCCAGGCATATGGGAATATGACCATGCAAAGTTCCTATTGACTCCCAAAGGAGGGCCTCTAGGGTTGTCTCTTCTACTTCACTTAGAGCTACTGCAATGTATGTGATCTGAGGGATTTCATTTGTTCCTAGATTGATCGGTTTGGTCTCTTCAATGACTATGGATGATTGTTCTAACTGGTAATCCTGGATAAGAGGAAGAGGCAAGTCTCCATTCTCCAGCACCTCGGAGAGGTTTTCACTATTAGATATGCCCTTTATTTTTACTATTTTTGAATTAGGATGTTACCCAGAGGGGTTTTCACATGAAAATTCTTTATTTTCTTTTTTCTTTTTATTTTTGTAGCTAGAAACTTCCTCTTCCCCAAAGTACCCCTTTGGGTTGAGCTGGTATACTTCGGTCAATTTCTACCCCCATTTTGATTGCTGATCTATGGCACCCATGAATCTTAGGAGTGCTTCCTCACTTTGGAACTCATCGATATGTACTACACTCAATTGGTCCCAGTCTATGAGGTCAGGGTGAATGAGAGGGAGGTCAATGAGGTTGATGGTGAGTTGGTGAAGGATAAAATTACCTAGGAAGGTTTCATCATCAAAGATATCATCATAGGACCATTTTTCTTCCTCTTCTAAAATGTCTTTGACTTCCACGAGTTCATCTTGGATTCTCAAAAGGGTTACGTTGGGTGAATTGGTGCCCCCTGTTATGGCGTCGGGTCCTCATATGTGCAGGCAAGGGGGATTAAAGCCGAGGCCTTAGGTCTCTAGATTTTTAGAAGCCTCCATGGGGTCTATCATTCTAGCTTCATTGGGTCCTAGACCTCCTCCTTGATAGTCCCATTTTTTAGTTGCCCATTTGTGCAGTATGGGATATTTATCCTTAAAGTATCTGAGGACCTTAGTATCTAGAGGTGGAGGATCTTTATACAACCATTGGTTGATATCTAGGGCCAACTCTTGACCATTTAGGATTCCATTGGAAATAAAAGAAGATGTTCCCATGGTCTTTATTTTGGGACCCTCTTGAGGAGCTTTGGTTTGGTGGGAGGGTCATCCTTGTGTGTGTGGATCCAAGGGAAGAGCCCCTACTTCAAAAGCATTAGTGAGACTCTATTCTCCACAAAAATTGTTGTTGATCTTGACAGAGGAAAAGGTGGAGGTGAGGGTTGTTGCTAGATCATTGGGGGATTGGGAAGAGCTGGTGATAGATGTGCCAATGTGAATTTTGGGACAATGAGTGGAGTGGGGAAATGAGGCCTCAATCACATGATAGTATGCAAAAGGTTGGGGATCTACATGGATGGTGATTTTACTACCTTGATAAGGGAATTTGATGCACTGATGATAGTTGGAGGGGACTGCTTGGATGGAGTGGATCCAGGGATGGCCCAAGAGGATGTTGTAAGGGAGATCAAGATCAACAATGTGGCACACTGTGTCCTATGTGACAGGACCAATTTTAATTGGTAACAAAATGGTACCTTCAGAGGTATGCTCTAGATTATCATAGGCCTTGATGGTGATCACCTCATGGGAGATGTCTACTTTTGTGAGGCCAATCTATCAAACAAATTTTAACGTACAAAGATTGAGGGCCGAACCATTATCTATCATGACCCATTTGATGGAAAATTCATTGATCATGACGGCAATGCGGAGTGGGAGATTATGATTTGGGTCAATGGATGGCATGTCAGATGGCTGAAAGGAGAGGGTGGATGGTGTGGATAGGTGCCCCACAAGGTTCTTGAATTGGATGGCATTGATGTCTACAGGGACCTGGGCCTCTTGGAGGGCTTTGTTGAGGACCTCTTGATGGAGGGGTGATGTATGAAGGAGATCAAGGATGGATATTTATGCGGGTGTGTTCCCAAGGTGTTCCAAGAGGTTATATTGTGCATTGGGGATAGTGGTAGTATTAGCACTGACCACAGATATCTAACCTCTTTGGGTAGTAATAGCACATTGATTGTTAGCACCTTTGACATGGATCATGTTCACAGTGGGCTAAACTTGGGAGATACAACCAACAAATTTATCATAGTTTATGTAGGCAGTGGTGTAGTCTTTTCCATCACCATGGTCACCTTGTTTACCCTTATCTTGGCCAGTGGGAGGGGTAGTGGTAACTTGAGCCTTTTCAGCATTATGTTTAGGAAACACATTTTGGTTGATTTGTAGGTTGGCATTGGGTGATGCTTGGGTAGGAGCATTGACTGTGATCTCCTTTTTATCTATAAGATCTTGGACATAGCTCTTGAGCTTCATGCACTTAGTGATAGCATGTCCCTTAACATGGTGGTATTCATAGTATTCATTATATTTGTACCAGGTTGACTTGGGTGTTGAGTCATCATAAGGCTAGGTTTGCAGATGCACAACTAGGTTGGTGCTCACCATCTTGCGAAAAATGGCATCCAAGGGTTCTCCAAGGGGAGTGAAGATGTGCTTTGGGTCATTTTGAACATAGGGCTTATTTTGTCCTTGGGTAATAGATATAGCATTGGTTTGATTCATAGGAGGCTGACAAGGTGGTTGTTGGTAGGCAGGCACTTGTTGGTAAATGAGTGTGGGTTGTTGATATATGGGTGTTTGCTATTGATATGTTGGAGGAGTGGGATTAGGACCTGCAACCACAACTTGGACATTCTTGGTGTCAGTGGCTCCATCAATGACCACATTCTTATTCTTGTTCCAATATTGAGAACAGTCATTGTTTGGTCTATCTTGAGAGCTTTCCTTATAGTGTTTGATGCTACCATCATCCAAAAGAGCTCACTTAATATCCATACCCTTCCCTTTAATGTCTTGGTAGGTCTGAATGTAGTTCATCTTCATAGAATGGGAAAGCTTTGAGTGCCGATTATCAATGAATATCTTGGTGAGATGTTTTTTTGGTGGTTGATATGACAATCTCATGGTGAGATTCTACCATCATTGTAAGTAATCGGCTAGAGTTTCACCTCCCTTCTATTTGGTATTGCACAAGTCCAATAGAGTGAGCTTATTCTTGATGTTGTGTGCATATTGAGCGACAAATTTTTCTAAACACTCTGGAAATGTGGAAACAGTCCCATAAGGTATTTTGTAGAAACATTCAAGGGTGGGCCCTCCTAAGCTCTTATGGAAGAGTCACATGAGAAATATATTATTGAATGCCACCTCCTGGCATGCCATGTAGAACTCTTTGACATGGTTAACTAGATCACCTTTCCATCGATACTTGTCAAACTTTGGTGTTTCAAAATATTTAGGGAAGGGGATTGCTATGATTGATCTATCAAATGGATATAGACAAACCTCCTCAAACTTGAATGTCTTAGCCTTAGTACCAATCTTAAGCTCTTTGATGGCATTTCTCATTTCTCCCACTCTGACTTGGTAGGTGCTGGAGTGGGTACTCCCAGTGAGAATGGGTCAGATGGTGTGGGTGAAAAGGGGGGATATGGTGACAAAGGGAATGGGGATTTCCTAGTTGAAAAGGCCATCTAGAAGGGGTTTTGGCTGACTTGCTGAGTGATGTATTGCTGGTGCAAGGTGGGTGCATGTTCCGGCAAGGCTTTCTATTGTGGGATGAGGGGATTGGCTTGCGGGGTTGGGAAATATTGCTGCTGCTAGGGAGGTTGGTAGAATGGTTGTGGTTGGGATTGGTGATGAGCCTAACCAATATAAGATGGGTGCATACCCGCATTGCTGAGAGTGGGAATAGTGGTCTAGGTATGCACTAAAGGTGGTTGCATATGGGAGTTAGTGGGATAGGTAGCACTGAGTTGCTGTGATTGTGGAAGTTTGGTTTGTTGAGTGGCAGATGGCATAGACAACTAGTTGGTAAATGCAGGTGGAGGTGCTACTTGTGGGAAGGTTTGTTGTTGGTGAGCCTTTTGGTAAAGTTGGCCATGTGTGGGTATGCCTATGGTGTTCATTTATGCTTGGTTGAGGCTCCAGGTGACATTGAATCCTAATAGGGTTTGTGATGCAGAGTTGGCCAAAAATGTGGGGGCTGATATGGGAGTTTTCTATGCTAGTGGAGGATTGTGGGATGGCATGTGTGACATTCTTGTTGTTAAGGTGACTAGTTGGGTCTGCGTACCAATAGTAAAGGTAAGGGGCACTTGCGTGGAGTGAGATTGTGGGGTGGATGTAGGTGGGGTGGTTTGTGTGACTCCTTTCAAAAGAGGTGTTCATGTAGCGAGAGGTGGCATTGCTTGAGTAGAGGCTTGGGTGAATTTTGGCACTTGAGTGACTATCTATGAAGAGGTAGCGGGTGGTGGTCCCATGATGGAAAGTGGTGTGCTTACGGGGATTGCCATACGAGGTTATAGGAGATGTGGGATAGGTGAGGCCATATGGGATACTTGCATGGTTGGATCATGGACTTGTTGGATGACAAATGAATCAATGTTGGTAGGAATGTGGAAGGGGTTTCTGGGGTCAAAAGAGCGTAACTGAGGTGGGATGGCAGTACCCTCCTGCACATAGTTTGCCAATATAGCCAAATGATTTTGTGTGATGATTGTGCTTACCATTTGCACATGTCCTAGGAGGCACATGAAAGCCTCCATGGAGTTAGTAGTAGGTGTCTCACTAGGATCTTCCCATATGTTCTAAACTATCATTATCGTAGGGTCATACATCACCATTTCACCTATGGAATCATTTGGATCAACCGGAGTAGTGGCCTGGTTGGAATCCATCCCTTTTCTTTTCTTTGATTGTGTCATAGAAGGAATGAAAGTGCAATTTCCTAAGATGAGGGAAGATGCAGATGTAACAAAATGATGCTAAGGATGGGGATTTGGATTTTGAGATAAACTAGGTGATGATCTAAATGTAGGATTCTTAGTGATACACTATTGGGAAGAGGATTGAGATGGGTTACCTTTCCTGATGGGGGGATAAAAATGTGTGGATTATCATCCTTGGATAGACTTTTGATCTTTGAATGATGGGATCCTTACTATTGTGGGCCAATCTTTGGATCGAGCTGATGAGGTCCAAAAAAGCAAGTACTAGCTACCCTAGACAATGCTTAGTCGAATGGGTGAAGCTTCAAGATTTTGATTTGTCTAAACAAGGATAGGATAACTCAAGGTGAGTTCATGGATATGATATGGATTTGGGATAATGATGCTAAATGATGCTTCAAAAGGGGATGATGGAAATTCACCTATTGGATTACCTAAGATGAGGGATGTTGTGACGATTTTCACAATTTTGAAAGAGGAGGAGGTTATGCCAACTAATCTTCACTCTCTAATCTGACAAAGCTATGATCCGCTTGGATTTGAAAAGAAAACTATTTAACCCTCATGTTGTATTGTATGTTATCCAATTGGGTTTGGTAATTTTCTTCTTCATGGGCTGCAGTGACAATATGCTAACAATCTTTGAGCTTTCTTTCTGTAACTTTCTTTTCTTGATATGCACACAGGATGGGTAACTTGGCTTTCTTATGCTTCACAATCTAGTTCATAGGTCAAAAAAAGTAACTGTTCATAGGATTGGATCAAGCTAGGAAGTGACTACAGTAAGTATACCTTGGCTTGGTTTTGAACAAACTTGAATTCACTTTCAGGATAATGTCTTGACAAACAGTCCTCACAAGAGGCAAAGCAATCTTGGAGGATATAGACAGATGATCTCTTTTGGAAAAAGAACTTTGTAATTATGATAATTGTGTATGTTCAACATATGTTTTTACTGGGTCATGTCACTTTCAAGAACATATACAAGCACTTTCTACCTACAATACATGCTAGTATCACAACCTTTTCCCACAACTTGATATCCCAAAAGAGGAATACATATGGTGAGTAATCTTCAGGTGACTTGGGAAACCACTTGGGTTAGTCCTTGCACAAAGATTATGATACCTTCAGGAGTAGATCAGGTAGGCTTCTGATTAATGGCTTCTAGTAAGGTCTGTGGCATCCCCCCAATTAGTTTGTACATACATGACTCACTTAAGAGCCTAGTTGACCATCCCAAAATCATAGGGATATTCTCCTACCTTGGGCTACCATCAACATGCCTCGCCTAAGCTTTCAAGGATAAGGCGAGAGTTTTCTCAGCACCTTGTTTATATACTGGCCGGGGTATTACCAGTTTGAGGTCATTCTCTAAAGAGGAAGAACTTCTCTCTAGATAGGCCTCGCTAGAAGTGTTGTTAATCAAACTTGATCTTTCTATTCACCCAAGATCCATGAAGGCAAGGGGAGAGGATATAGATACAAGTGGATTGCTTCCACATCACTTACTTTAACAAGGTTTATGAAAAAATTGAAAAGGCTCTAAGGAAGTGTTGAAAAAAACTCCTTCAAACACACCAAGAAGTATTCATTCCAAATTGAACCTATTAAGACTAAGTGATTTCTATTCTAGAACATCAAACACTCATGTTTAGCATGCAAGGTTCTTTGTTTTGAAATGTAAATGACAATGCTTAAAAAAAAGTAGAGATTTGATTTGCAAAAACAAGAAAAGTTTTACTCCCTTTAGCATTCAAGATAGTGTTTGATTGATTTTTAAGCACCAAAAGAAGTGTTCATCACATTGATTCTTTGTCCCTTAGGCATTCAAGATTGAGTAAGTTGATTTTAAGCACCAAAAGGAAGTGTGATCTTTGCCTTGTTCAATTTTAACCTTTGTTCATTTTAAACCCAAATAAAAAATGTGAGGTGTTGTTTGGCATACACTGTTCTTTTTAATGCACCAAAACAAAGTGAGTTAATTCTGTTTTAAAAATTTAACCCGTGTTCTCACAAAAACCTACAAATCTTGCAGTAGAAAAATAGAGTTCCTGTAGAGCCATACCGACATTCCTGAAAGACTTTCAGATAAAGTAAAAATGATAGAAAGAAAGTAAAACATAGAAATAATACTTCCATCCGCGTTCCCACAAGTCAAACCTCATTCCCTCAAGTCAACTGTTGATCCCGCGTTGCAAGAATGAGGGCAAAAAACTTAAGAAAAATAATGAAGTCGTACGACTTAGAGAAGGTACATAGGAAATCCTACAATAGTCAAATAGCAATCCCACGTTGCTAGAATGATGGTGAAAATTACAAAAAACAACAGTGAATGCCTTATGGCTTACAAAATGTACACAAGCAATCCTGCCTGGTCAATGTGCAATCCCACGTTGCGAGAATGTGACCCCACAAAAAAGGTATAGTTAGTCACTGGTGAAGCAGGACAAAGAGCAAAAAAATGAGAAATAAGAAAATATCATGGTGGGAATGCATTCCCATGAGCCATACAAGTGTTCCCACAGAGAAATCTGCATTCCCACGACCATACAGTCATTCCCACAAAATTGTAAATTTTTTGGAGGTGTTTGTTGTGTAAAATTTGAAAATGGGAATGTTTGTGCAAATGCCTCCTCTTCGGCCCTGAACCTGCAAAACACCAAAAAAACCCTTGCAAAGCACTCAAACAACAAAAAACTTTAGTATTTGGGTGAGTTTTTGCAAGAAAATGATAAAAAGATGAACAAGAATGACCCTAGAAGTGGGTCCCACCGGGCGTGCCAAAATGTAATACCTAAAATGCAATGTCTAGGAACACAAAGCTAAGCTAGCATTCAACAAAATAAAGAAGATAAACACTTATGCTAAGACCTACAAAATGGAAGCAAACAAACTCAAAAGCAATATAAAAACCCTTAAGCAAACCTCCAAGATGTAGAAGATTTGTCCAAAGGTTTGGATGTGTGCTCAAAATGCTATGCTCAAGCTTCGATAGAGAAAATGGCATGATAAATTTCCTTCAATGGTGGATGATAATGAAGGAGGAGAGCTTCTCTTTTATAGAAAGATGGGTGAAATGGATGGTCAAGATTAAGAGGCAAAAGAGGAGTGAGCAATGGTGGAGATGCATCCAAGGGAGAGCACATGGATTGTGCTTTCTCAAATGCATAGCATTGTGACAAGTGTCACAATGGTGGAGGGTGAGAGGAGAGGCACCTTTGGAAGGTGTGAGAGGGGACAAGTGTGTAAGAGGTGTAAGAGGCTTTTGATTTCTCAATGGAGGATGTGGAGGTGATGTCATAAGGGGTTGACTTTGGGGTGGATAGCATTTCTTTAATCTTGGATTATGATTGTGCACATGCTTAGGAGGTGATTTAGGCTTGGATTAGAGGGTAAGTGGGGGATTAGGAGGATGTGATGGAGGAGAGAGAATGAGTGGAGGATTAAATTAGCTAAGCATGGATTATTAGCTAATAAGGGAGAATTAGGATTAAATATTTTATTTAATTCCAAGTGGGAGGAAAGAGAGGGTTTATGAATTAATTTATTTAGATAAATGTATCCATTTAAATTAATAGAGGAATAGGGATTTAATTAATTATCAGACTATAGGTTTTTCATTTTGATAATTAATTGGGCTATAGTTAATTAATTAAATTAATTAACTAGGGGATGACATAAATTAATTAAATAAATAATATTTAATTAACAAGATGTCCTAGGAAAAGACTAAATATGATTACTAAATTATGTAAGCAAATTTTGGTGTCTACAAAGACAAGTTGAAAAACATTATACAGTTCAAAGTTTAATTCACAATCTAGCATTTAAATTCAATAGAAAACATTTGTCCAATTGCTGGAGGTATTTTAACAACTCTTTCACATGCACTCACAAAATTCATATAATCATAGATATTTTCAGAGGAGTTTTGATTTAAAAAGAAAAACTAATTGTTGCTTTGAAGATGGCTACCTCTAAGTCCAGCTTTGAAATTTGTCTTTTCTTTCTCATCTGCATTTCCTCTATTTTATTAAAACTTTTCCCGATAGTTCTTGTTCTTATATTATTTCATTTTTCAATCAAGAAAGGTTGAGCATGCTGAAGATAAGGGAGTAAGGCTCACTCTCTCTTATTCTCTTTTTTTTTCCTTTCCCCTCCATATGTTAGTTTTGTTTAATCAATTCCTTAATTTGCAATCAAGGAATCCTCCTCCACTCCTCCCTTTAATAAAAGCATTAATAATTTGTTTTGAGTGACAAAAATATTTCCGTCCAATTCTTTTTTTGGTATAAGACAATTTATCAAAAAATTGTAATGTTTCTAGTTAGCTGACACTTTTTCGTCAATGGACTATGCCCATAAAAACACCTATTTGGTGAATAAGATATATTCATAAATAAGATAGTTGACTTGAATATTAGATTAAAAAAACATTGATTTATAATTTGGTACATGGATCCCCTTCTCATTAATTAGAGATACCAAAGGTACATGTATGAGAGCTCTAGATTCATCCAGTGGTCTCGAGAAGCATCTACAATTTCCCTTAGAGCCTTTTTGACTATGCCATTACACATACATAAGATTTTAAAAGAAATGACCTAGAAAACTTTGTTAAGCTAGAGTAATGGCGACTCAAAAATAGAAGGCAGGGGTGAAAAATATTTGAACCAAAGCTTCTAAAACTAAAAACCCTTAAATTTTGGGTTTTTGATACTCAAATAATTTTTTTCCTGATAGGTTACTAGACCTTATTCATTTAAACTACAAAAGAGTCATTAAAACCCCCAAATCTAAATTCTATTCTAGTAAATTTTAGTGCCAAACAAGGGCATCATAAAAATAATAAATATGGATTTGTATTTTTATTGATACATATCCTAGAAAGAAAACTTTTTTCATTGCCTCTTCATATATAATTTACGTATATATATTGAGAGCTCCATCTCTTACCTTGATAGTTCTTCTCTTTCATGGTAGACAAAGCAATTTTAGGGGTTTTCAACTCTCCTGTGCTTAGCAATGGGGCAAGAAGATCTAGCAAAAAAGGCAAGTGGTGAGTACTCATCCTTTGCATAGCCATTATCAAAATTAAGTGCATGATTGATAGTATCATACTGAAGCCGCTCAGATTTGGTTTGATTATTGATGTAATTATCTGAACTGTTAGTTTTCCCAATAAATTTCTCCCTTTCTGAGCACAAGTAGAAGCTGCCTCTTTTACACACAAGCGAGACCATTCTCTTCCCTGTCACATGGATCTCATTAATGTATCATTGGGAAATCATCGGTAGCATCACAACAAAAGCATAGAAGTATGTGTGTGAATTTTGTACCTAGTTGTGGACACAACACTTCAGTAAAACATTAGAGGTTAGCGAAAATTGAAATCTGTAGATAATTGAAAAGCTAAGATAACTGAGTGATTTACTGCCTTCTAGTATATGCGAGTATGGATTCTCAGATTAGAACGAGATTAGTGACAATGCAACACCTAAACAAAGGATTTAATGATGAAAGATGAATGTAGATTTAATCTATATTTTGGGCTTTTCTATGCAATATAAGATGAAAATTAATATGAATCTAATCTAGATGAATGATCTAACAAAGATATGCTAAATTAATATGAAATCTCAAAACAATAATGAAAGTCTCACAATAGCCTTGATTCACAAAAGATTGATTCTTCAAATGCAAATTCGCCAGAGTAATCATGCAAATTCGAGAACTTGAGCGATTGAATGTGCAGGAGGGGATCATTTGTGAAGAGTTGAGCCTTGATTTTATAGAAATCCAGGGCTTGAGGATGCATTGAGAGAAGCCATAAATCACTCTTGATAGACTTAGGTCAATTTCTGAGTTAACAAGAATTAAGAACAAATTAACTCATAAAATCATGCAAAAGTGTGCAAGAATAGCTTTAACTTGAATCAAAAGTTTAGATTAGCTTTAAACTCAAAATGGATGTCGAGTTTTGAAAACATAACAACTTGACTTGATTTTCTGATTTGAAGTCTAATTGCTATTTCAAAATTGTGCATGGATAATTATGAATTAATAAATAAATAAAGTGATTTATCCTCAACTTAACTAATTTTTAAAGTATAATAACTGATTTGTGGGTTAATCAATTATTAAATCAAACTTCACTCAAAAACTATATCATTAAATATTGACAATTGGATTTAATTAATTAAATAAGAATTTAATCAATTATTCGATAGCATTTTAATTTGTCAAAATTAAATAATATAATTTAGGAATAAATGCAATTAAATTTAATTAAATAATAAAGTGGTAGAATTAAATCTAATTAATTAAATATAGAGAATATTCAATTAATCAAACTTTAGGATAAATAGGATTTATCATGAAATAATATTTAATTAAAGATAATTAGAATAAAATAGGAATATTCAAAGAATATTCCCTGATGCAGATTTAAGATAATCAATTAGGTTTAATAAACTGATGTGTAGATGTGCCTTAGGTTAGGACTTTGATGTCGATTTTGTTCGATTTGTTGATGTAGAAAGTCAATGAACATATAGCCCATTTTTGGGGTATTACATTTTGCCCCTCTTTGAATCACTGCGTGAAGTGTAGTGGTTTAAAGATAATCTATTTTCCATATTGAAATTGATTTGACAGATAAACTGATTCTGAGATAGAAACCGATTGAAAGATTTGAAAAAGCTGATTCAGGTTTTGGTTGACCAAGAATTGTGATGATGTCAAACTATAGCAATGATGAACCAGTGATTATGAAAAAGTATTGAAATGTCTGATTCTAAACCTTATGATTACGAAGAAGTGAGTGACCTGATTCTAGACCTGAATGTCCAAAGGAATTGTAGTGGTATCACATCTGAACCCTTCAGTTACGAAGAACCAAGGAAATAACACTAATGAACCAATGGTTACAAAAAGCTGATTTGGTTTTCAAGATTGATTAGGATACCAAATTGATATGGATTTTGATGAATCTGATATGCCCCAAGCGATGTGCCCCAAGTGACAAGATCTTTTGATGAATCAACAACTAGACGTGGTTGTTGTCTTGATTACTGAGGAAAAATTTGATTTATAGACTTGATTGATGTGCAATATCATGCCCCCTTCAGGATGAAAATTAAAATCTGACAAGAAAAGTCAGCGTTGAAAGGTTTAGAAGCATGTTAATTGATTTGAGAATTGGTTGTACACATCTTAAAATGCATTCTGCATCGTTGGGAGGTCCTAAAGACCTAGTTTGACTTGGTTTGATCATGAGTTGACCAAGTTGAAATTTCAATAGTTTGATGTAAGATAATTAGTTATGTTGAATTCTGGATTCTTGTGATGATTAAAGGTTGAGTATGCAAGCAATCGGCCGTCCTGGGTTCAAAAATTTTAAATCATGATTTTGACATAGTAAATGGTCTCAAATTTTGATTTTGATCCCAAAAATGGGTTCAAAACATTGAAATTAGCCAAGGATGCAATTTTCATGGAAAATGGAGCACTTTTGAAAATTAGGTCAAAAAGCTATATAACGGCCAAAAGTGTCATTTTCAAATCATTATCCTCATTTGTCTTTTGTGAACCTTGTGGAGCCCTCTAAGAGCAAAATGGTGAATCCTGTAGTTCCAGTCTCCTTGCAATGATTTAAGGGTAGCCGGTGATACCTGCGACCTCCACAGTATGGACATCTGGTAAGTGGACCTCTGTGCCTCTTTGTAAATTCTATTTTGGCATGTTTTTAGCATTTTTAGACCTATTTTTGACATTTTTAGCTTTTTTATTTTTTGTTGCACAAAAAGTCATACGACAGTCTACTGGGGCTTGTACGAGTTTTCATTTTAATTTCAAGTGTCGTCTGGGAACCCCTGGAAACTCATATGAGAGGGACCCAAGTGTTGTATGACATTTCATCGGGTCCCTCAATTATTGTATGGGATACCTTTCAGTGTCGTATGACCATGGTTTGTCATATGGAAACTTGTAGAAACTCGTACGAGTTTCAATGCTAGATTGTATTATCGTATGGAAAATAGTGAGCTCATTTCACCCTTTTAGGTTAAAATTTTGATTTTTTTGATTGCATATGCTGATTCTTGAGTATTTAATGTACCTTCTGAAGTGGTCAATATGTTAATTTCTATACTTTTAGCCTATTTTTCAACCAAGTGACTAATAGGATACCCTATTTATGTGTTGTGTAGGTCCCGTACCCTAATGTCCATGTCTCGAGATGCATGAGATCGTGTATCAGGAGAGCAAGTCTTTTGCTTTTGGAGCTTTAGTTTTATAGATTTGGGCATGGGAGCACATCCCAGTATGTCATCCAATTTGCCAAACATAGTGACAACCACAAGAGCTGATGATATAGATATATTCTAGCTATGTCACACAAGTGCAGATGGGGATCATGGAGTACTGGAGGCATGTCCTCAATGATATGACATACTGTGTATGGAGACCGTACTTATAGGTTGAGCCATGGCCTGCTACCTGAGCTTAGTTTACATATTTCTATTATAGCAGGGTATTGATTGGGCGCTCCACTGCATGCATTTAGCATTTTCTCATTACACAAGTCTAGAGATAGTATGGACTCATACAAAATGTACCATAGGAGCATGCTTCCTATGCACAACTCGTTAGAGAGCTTGGATTAGGATGGGGTTCATAGTTATCATATGCTCTTTGTACACACAAGTATTCTAGATACGTTGCTAGAGATTGGGACTACCACCTACAGGTCATAGATGTTGGGGTTATAGATGTATATATTGGGTGATAGGCAAAGTGTCCCATTTATAGGTTTTTTGATCTAACCGAGCTGATTCCTAGCATGGAGGATGCTATGGATGTTACAAGTGCACCAATGGGATGGCGCAAGAGGTGGTATGATGTGCAAATGTTGATACCACAACTGACACTTCTGAGGTAGAGAGTGATTCCTATGGAACCCCAAAGACTAGTGACACAGATGAGACTTCCTCATCCTTATAGTTCTACAACAGGCATGCCTACGATTTTATAGAGGAGATCTTCCAAAGGGGAGCATGGCACTTTGGGCAGTGTAGGTACTACAAATGAGGTTTTGGGAGCACAATAGGATATAGGTGCAGATGTAGATCCTACATAGGTGGAAACCAAGTTTGATCTTGGTGCTGAGGTGAGATGTCAGAAGGCATGCAGGGGAGAGGCTATTGATCAGTTGACTAGGGACATAGATAGGGTGGCTGCTAATGTAGATCCTAGTTTAGCACAGATGCCACAGGAGATGATTAGATGGTTGAGATTATAGGTTAGGGATCTCAAATTACAGAGTGATCACTTTGAGCAATGATTTATAGAGGTTGATAGACAACATTCAGAGCTCTGAGAGGAGACCAAAAGATTACAGGCAGAGGTGACCCACCAGACTGCATGAGATGCATACTATGTTTCTGCTTATTATGTTGTTGTTCCCGTGGCTTAGAGAGTGCCGACCTATTCATAGTATATGATTGCTTCTGAGGGAGCTAGAGCACCATGAGCTAAGGCGGTACCTAATGCACCACCACCTCCTCCACCTGATGTAGAGGAGCAGGTAGACAACTAATCTATCTTTATGTGTTTTTGATATAATATTTTGCTCTTTTTATCTATAGATACATTGTTTTGATCTAATAGCTTTAAGTAGCTCATTCTTTTGTATTCTATGTCAGTAGTGCACCCTTGAATTTATTCAAGATTTTATGATATATATATGAGATCAAGATTTTGGTTATGACTTCATTTATACTTGTCATATTGTGTATGATTTATATCATATGATGTTAATGCTTTGGAGTAGGGTAGAATGTATTGAATATGCAATACAATGATTTCTTTCAAATGTATGGATAATGCAATGCAATTGATTATGGATTATGAAAAAGATGTATGATTTTCTTATGCTCTATAGATGTATATGTATGTAATGCAATTGATGAAATGATTTATGATATGTAATGTAAATGCAACAACTCACATGATATATTTTGCAGGTTTTGATGAAGACAAGTACTCGGTCATTTGTCAAAAAGGATGTCTAACCCAGGATAGTTACTTGCTGATCGGTGAAGAGACCTTCATGGGAGACTCAGTCTTTGTGACAAGTTTAAGAGCTGATTTGAAGAATCGTTAAGTGTTAAGCTGATTTAGGCCATTGTGAGATCAATGCAAAGTGAAAAATGCAAAATGAAATGCAAACCCAAGACCTAGGACCTAGTCACTGATCATGTGTCGGTCATTTTCATCATTAAATTTTTATTAGGTAATCAAATAAATCAATACAACATCCACTAGTTAGGAAACTATGAATATATGAATATTGATTTTTGTGCCAAAGTCAATACAACACCCACTGGCTACACAACCATGGACATATGAATATTGATTTTGTTTTTGGAATGTTGGATTAGATATAAGCACCAAGGCATAAATGCCAGCATGACCTAAATATCATGTCCTTTTTGATATAGCAATTAGTATAAGCATCAAAACATAAATGTCGTGATGACCTGAATACACCTTGAAAAACAAACACACCAAACAGTTTGCAGAATTCATTTGTGTCTTCAATTTGAATTACCTATAGTGACCCTTTATTGTTCACATCCTTGGATAATAGCCATTCACAGTAGGATTGAGAAATCATTCAAAAAGATGTAAGCTAGATCAAGACTTCCTTGGATTTTTTAAGTATCAATGGTTGAGGTACTCATGGCTATCCAATATGAGATGGAGGCTCTTACAAACAAACACCATTTCAATCCAGAATTTCCAAAGTTGTTAGATGTTAACTCAAAGTAGAAAACAAAGAAAAGATTATGCCCCCAGTCATCACTCTCTAAATCATGTAAAGGACATCATTGAAGAGCTTGAAATGACACAATATGCAAAAATCTCAATGTGAATCAGTAAGCATACAAGGAGATAAAAGCATGTGAAGAAAAGATTGTTTTCAATTATGTTGATGTTTGTTTGTGTTGTTGTAGATGCAAAATCCTTTTTGGAGAGGAGACAGATAGACTGATTTAGATGTAGCTTCAAAGGACCCTGATTGGATTTGACACATCTGAGATACTAAGGATTGTAGAATATGATTTTGATTGCCCCCAAGTTTGAACAATGATAGGAGAAAGATGCTTTTGCCAGTTTGTGTACAGACTGACTTTATTGAAACAAGGATATATATAGACTAAAGTAGACTAAAAGATGGGAAGACCAAGATTGCACTGATAGATGGAGCATGTTGAACAAGTGGTGCCCATTTTCTGAGTTTTCACCATCTTGGCAGAGATTCTATTTTTGCTACCAAGGCACTTATTCCTTTTCTCATTTTTTGTATTTTTCCTTTTTTTTATTTTTTTATTTTTTTTATTTTTTTTGTGATACATCAAGGCACCTATTGCTAGGTTTTCACCATGATGATCATTTTTTTTAGGACTTTTTTTTATTTTTATGATTTTTTCAAGACATTTTTGAATACTGAATGCCTTAGGCATATAATTTCTTCAGATGGAGAATGTTGATTGGTTCTCAGAGCTGTTCTTTGTAAGTCATTGAGAGTTCATAGGCTCCAGAGCCAAAAGTTGCAGTAATTACAAAGGGACCCAACCAGTTGGGTTTGAACTTCCCCTTGCATTCTTGATGGGATCGATTTTTAGGATTCCCTCTCAAGACTAGATCACCAACTTGAAATTCCCTGTGTCTGACTTTCTTATTGTAGCCTCTAGACATTCTTTTCTGGTATACTCTGAGATGATCATATGCTTCTTGTCTACACTCATCTAGTAGTTCAAGTTCTTGCAACCTAGACACTTTGTAGTCATCATCAGTTACTAGACCATGCATTCTAATTCTTAGTGATGGGATTTCAACCTCAATAGGTAGTATAGCTATAGACCCATAAACTAAAGTGATGGCGTAGCCCCAGTGGGTGTTTTGATACTTTTTCTGTAGGCCTAGAGAGCTGGATTGATCATGAGATGCCAATCTCTTCCTATTTTATTAACTATTCAATACAAGATTTTCAAGAGATTTTTGTTTGAAGCCTCAGCTTGTCCATTCCCTTGAGGATAGTAGATAGATGACCAATGTTGTATTATCTTGAATTTAGCACATAAGTCATCTAGATATTTTTTCTTGAATTGTCCACTATTATTTGTGACTATAGAGTGTGGGATTCCATACTAACATATGATGTAGTTCAAGATGAACATGGATATTTGTTTGCCGGTTGCTTGAGTCAAAGGGACTACTTCTACTCATTTCATGAAATAGTCTATAGCTGTGATTATATGGGTATACCCATTAGAAGACTGAGGATGAATGGCTCCTATGAGATCAAATGCCCATTTTTGAAAAGGCCATTGTGTAGTAGAGGGAATAAGATCTCTCCCTGGTGCATGTATCAAGTTCCCATGGACTTGACATTTTTGATAGTTCTTTGCATACTTGATAGCCTCTTTTTCCATTTTAGGCTAATAGTACCAGCCCTAATAAGTTTTTGAGTGAGTGTTAAACCATTTGAGTGTGATCCACATATTCTACCATGGACTTCTTCTAATGCACGTTGAGACTCATCATGTTCTAAACACCTAAGAAGCATACCATCTAGACTTCATTTGTCTAGATCATTGCCAATGATAACATACCGGTAGGCATTTTGGATAAGGTTTCATTTCTCATATCGGTTAAAGGATTTGGGAATGACTTGGTCTTGAAGGTAGGAAAATAGGTTTTTGTATCTTGAAGAATGATGACCTACAACAGTGCAAATCATTCAAGTTTCTAGGAAATCATAGGCAGGGAATGATAGTGCTTCCACCAGGAACTCATAACATAGCTCATGATAGGGCTTCTTTAGTAGAGATGATAGCGTTGACATAGCATTAGCAGCCTTATTCTCCAATCTAGGGATTTTCTCAAAGGTGATAGAGATGAAATATTTCTTGATCTCCAATCTACGGATTTTCTCAAAGGTGATAGATATGAAATATTTCTTGAGATCATCTACCATGCACTTGTAAGGAACTAGCTTTTCATCCTTTATTTCATAAACATCATTTACTTGATGGATTACCAGTTGTGAGTCTCCATGAACATGTAACTCTATCACCCACCACTCAATTGCTATTTTCATGCCATTAAGAAGGGCTTTGTATTCAATAATGTTGTTTTTACAAGGGAACTTTAGTCTGAATGCTTTTGGTATAGAGTATCCTTGAGGTGTGATGAACAAGATGCATGCTCCATATCCATTCTATGTATAAGAGCCATCAAAGAACAATTGCCATTCTTTAGAAGAAAGATTCATGATAGAGGCATCTGGGAACTCCATTTGCATTGGTGTATCATCATACATAGGTGTATCAGGAAATTGGTTAGTGATGACTTGAACCTTGATAGCTTTTCTTTCAACATATTCAATGTCGAATTCACTTAGTAGCATCACCCATTTTTCTAACCTACCTATGAGGGTATCTTTGCTTAGTAGGTACTTTAGGGGATCAATCTTGGCTACCAAGTATGTAGTATGAGATAACATGTAGTGTCTAAGTTTCTATGATGCAAAGCTCAAAGCTAGACAAGATTTTTCAATCATTGAATAATTCTTCTCATAGGCCACCAATGTTTGGCTGATGTAGTAGATTTCTCTTTCTTTCTTATCATCATCATGTTGTGCTAGCAATGCCCCCAGTGATGTATCGGTAGTGGAGACATACAAGATCAACAACTTCCCTTGAATAGGAGGATCAAGATTGGAGGATTTGATAAGTACTACTTGATGTGATTGAAATTCCTCTCACACTCTTCGTTCCATGCAAATGTCACACCTTTATGTAATGTCTTTGTAAAAGGTTGTGATATGTCAGATAGTTGAGATATGAAATGCCTAATGGATTGCACTCTCCCTTGTAGAGTTCTCATTTGACTGATAGTTTTCAGAGGTTGCATCTCCATTATGGCCTTAACCTTAGCAGGATCAACTTCAATTCCCTTCTTTGATACAATATAGCCTAAGAGTTTTCTAGAAGTTATGCCAAAAGCACATTTCTTAGGATTTAGTCTGAGACTAAATTTCTCCATTCTATCTAGTATCTTGCTCAAGTCATTCAGATATTTTTTCCTTATCATAGATTTAGCCAAAGTCTCATCAACATAGTCCTCCATGGTTCTATGCATCATGTCATGAAAAATTGATGTCATGGCTCTTTGATATGTAGCACCGGCATTTTTGAGCCTAAATGGCATGACATTCCAACGAAAGGTGCCCCATGCACATGTGAAAGTAGTTTTCTCTTGATCCTCTAGATAGATTTTGATTTGATTATATCTAGAGAAACTATCCATTAAGGAATACATCTCGAAACCCGCAGTCATGTCCACTATCATATCACTGTTAGGTAGTGGAAAATCATCCTTTGGGCATGCTCTATTCACCTCTCTAAAATATGTGCACACTCTGATTGATTTATCTAGCTTGGAAATAGGTACAATATTAGAGATCCACTCAGCATAGTCAATTGCATGAATGAATTTGGCTTTTAACAGTTTTTCTATCTCAGCTTTGACGAGAAGTGCTACATGTGGATGCATCTTTCTCAAATTTTGTTTGATAGGTTTCACACCTGGAGCTATAGGGAGATGGTAAATGATAAGATTAGGATCCAAGCTTGACATATCTAAGTACTTCCATGAAAAGTTGATCTTCTTCTCTATTAAGAATGTTCTGAAATTTTGTTTTTCTTCCTCTGATAGAGATTGTGCTACATGGATTAGTTGTGGCTCTTCTGTTGTACCCAAGTTCATAGATTGAGTGGGTTCAACAAGCACTAGAGATCTATCTTGTAAATGACTTGGTAGGACATCAAATATCTCATCCTTGGGCACCTAAGAGAGGTTTTCACCTTCAGATACATCTTTTGTTTTTACTATTTTTGGTTTTGAGACTGCCATAAAGTGGTTTTCACCCTCAGAACTATTTTTCTTTTTACTTTTATTCTTTTGACTAAGATATTTGATATCCGGCTCTTTCATGCTAACACTCAATTCACTGATTGAAGTCATCATAGGTTCAATGACATTGAGATAACATGCAAGGGTGTAGTTCAATTTGAAGGTATAGATGTCTTGGTTTAGATTTTTGGACATTTGGTCTATCAGCTCTGGATGTTGGATAGTGAGCTTAGGAAGGGATTGGATAAATATATTAATGCACATGGTATTGGCATAATTGGCAATCATCTGACTCATAAAATCAAAGGTGATACTACTACTCAAGATGTTCAGCTCATTAAAAGTTTCAACGACATTATTAGAGTCCAATTCAGGAATAGGTGGACCAAACTCGTTAAGTTCATTACTTTTCTCTAGACTTACGTTAGGTGTGGGTGCATATTAGTGAATAACATCCACATATTTTTTTGTAATGAGCTCATCTTCTTTAGGAATGACTCCCCACTCATAGTCATTAGATTCATTTTCTGATTCAAGACTTCTAGGAAATTTGAGCACATGGGTGAAATCAGGACAAATCCCCCAAGTTGGGTTTCCTTCAAATTCTAATTTGATTTCATACTCATGAGAATCTATTTCAAAATCACTAGTTTGTTCCTCTTATCTAGATTCAAGATCAATCGGTTCTTGTGTGACAACTTTTCTTTGTGTAGTAGTAGGTTCTCGTATTTTTACCACATTGATTCTTTTGATTGGATCATCTTTAGCTTTGAGAAGATCTAAGATTTATTTAGATAAGCATGCATAAGGGATAAGTTCATAGCTCTTTGAATCATCACTATTTGAGTGTTTGTCTTCTTCTTCCTCTTTTTTTTAGCCTCTAGTTTCATTTGTTCTATGACATGAGAGGAGTTACCCTTGAGATAGAAGGGTTTATTTCTATAGCCTAGGCCTACAGTGTCTTTGTTTGGCCTACCAATATGTGAAATAGGTGCCATGGGACCTTTTCCTCTTGCTCCAAGGGGTCCTTTGCATGGATATCCCATCTTAGCAATAAATTTATCCCCTGGCCCATATGATCTAGAAGGGACTTTTAGTGACTTAGAGTTACATACTTGAATAGTTTGGGATTGAGATTCATCCCTGTAGAGCCATGCAAGCACAACTTCATCCTCTTAATATTCTTGTTTGGGCACTTGTTCTCCAACAAAATTCCCTTTGTAGGTAGCAAGAGGCTCTTTAGATTCTGAATTTGGCTATTTCAAAGACTATCCATAAGACTTAGGCAAGATAGGGAGAGATGTTAAGGATAGGACTGGCTCCATATTATATTCTCCCATGCCATTCTCTTTGATTTTGACTCCTTTTGCAATTTCTTCTAGTTTTGATGTAGACGCCATGTCTATTTGTGTAATGGAAGATTCTCTATTATTTGGGACAAGCTTATCCACACCTTCCTTTAATGTATTGCAAGTAGAAGAGATATCAGCTAGAATGGTCACTTCTACTCCCTCATAAGGAAATTTGACACATTGGTGGTATGTAGAAGGAATAGCTTACATCTCATGTATCCAGGGTCTCCTTAGAAGGATGTTGTAAGCCAAAGGTAGATCAAGAACTTGACATGTAATATCTCTGATGACTGGTTCTATTATGATTGGTAGCACAATGGTTCCTTTAGAAGATCTTTCTTGTTCATCATATGCTTTGATAGTTATTTTCTTCTTAGGATCAATGGCCATTTCTGATAAGCCTAGTTGTGTGATCAAGTTGTAAGAAAAAATGTTTAGGCCAACACCCGCATCTATCAACACATGTTTGACTCTACGGTTCTGGATCAAGACCTCTATGCACAAAGGCTGGTTATGCAGATGACTCAAAGAATTGTCATCTTCCTCTGAAAAGGAAATATATTGCAGGGATGTCTGATGACCAACCATACTTTGGAATCTATCTAGATCTAGATCATCAGGAACCTTGGAACTGAGCAGAGCATTATTGAGAATAGCTTCGTGACCAGGAGATATCCGAAGCAACTCAAACATTGATATTTTTGCATTAGTATGTTGGAATTGTTGGAAAATGTTGTAAGATGTGGGTCTCATGTCTTTAGGAGTTTTAGAGGCAGCCCTTTATTTAGAAGCAGATGATAGATTAAAAGGCACCTTGGGGACATTTGATGAATCAGAGAGTTGTCCTTTTTGATGCACCTAAGCTTGTGATCAAGTGACTGCATTTACAGAATGATTATCTCTTCGCATAATGGTAATAACATTGCAATGTTCAGACATGCAAAGTTCAACCATGTTTATGATAGTATTGTTACTAGAGTAGGCATGATTAACCTTCGCACCCATATTAGGTTGAGAAGATGAATCTCCTTGATTGTGTTTCAGAAATGGTTTTGTGAATGTTGTATGGTCATTATAAATTTTGTGATTTTCAATGAAAATCTCTCTGACATTAATATTATCTTGTTTGAGATGCTTTAAGCATTGGCAGTTACTAGTTTTATGACCCTTATGTCGATGGAAGTCATAGAAATTGTTCTCTTTCCACCATTTTGGTTTAGGTTTAGGATCATATGTTTGGGGCTCAGGTAGAATGATAATTTTATTGGTTAATAGAGTCTTCATGGTGAACTCCAAATATTCTCCAAGAGGAGTGAACTTTCATTTAGGATCAATAGACCAAGGTTTGTACTCTTTCATCTTTTGAGATGATTTAGGTACCTTTTGTTTGGAAGATTTTATGGCTTTGGTATCGACAGTTAGATTTAACACTGGTGCCTTAGATGGGGCACAAACAGTATCAACAATGCCATCTGTGATGATGCCTTTATTCTTGTTCTAGTTTTTGTTTTTTTCTTTAGAATTAGATCCATATTTATACTTGTCCTTTTAAAGTGATATGTCTCCTTTTTCCACAAGTACTTTTTCAATTTTGATTGCATTATCCACCATCTTATCAAAAGATGTATAATTTTGCATTTGTAATGGATAGTTAATCTCTGGAACAAGATTGTTGATGAAAATTTCTAGTTTCTCTATTTCTGGAATAGGTCTAGCATATAGAGAAAACTTCTTTCTCCATCTTTGGAGGAATGTCAGGAATGGTTCTCCTTGATATTGTTTGAGATTTCATATGTCAATCCTAGTGACCGAATGCTGGATGTTATAGGAGTATTAATGATAGAATAGTTTTATCAACTCCTCAAAATTTTTGATAGTAGGAAGCATTCTTGAGAACCAATGAATAGCTACTCCTCCCAAAGATTGTGGGAAAAGATGCATTAGGTAAGTTGGTTCCTGCATGAACTCCATAGATTGTGTATAGAATTCCCTTACATGATCTTGAGGATTAGAGTTGCCATCGTATTTGTCATATTTAGGTATTTCTATTCATTTTGGGAATGGTGGCATGTACAAGTCTTTATCAAACAGAAAAGGACATAGAGCCTCCATGCAGAACTCTTTAGGTTCCTTCTTTTTCTCTAGTTTGTTGAGCTTGATTTGCATAGCATGCATCTATTTCATCATAGTAGTTATAGGAGTTTCTTCCTCTTGAGTAATGATATCTTTGACATTGAAGTTAGGAGGAAGTTTAGCCCCTTGTTGAGCTAGCTCTAGGAAGTATGCCTCTCTATCTTCTTTTAGGAAATGTTTCATCATCCATTTGAAGTTGTCATCATTTTGATATTGGGCCACTTCGGTAGGAGTAGGTTCTTGATCTCCGCCATGATTGGAGTGATCAACTTGGGATGCTTGGTATTGAGAATGGTGTTGTTATGAGGACTGTTGGAAATTGATTGAGAAGGGGTTGATTGATGAGGGGTTACTTGATTACCTGTGTAAATTGAGGCTGGGGGGTGACGTAACCTCCTTTTAAGAAAATATTTCCAAGAGCATCTTCACCAAATTTAGTAGTGTCCTAGGGCCGATGAAAGGTTTTAGCAATCATAGAAGATACGGCCAAGGGGAATTTGGGTTGTTCTCCTTGATTTCATTGTGACGAGGCTTTGGTTTCCACCATTAACCTTAGGTGAATCAAAAGAGAGAGATGAAGACAATTGAAGATTGATGTGATTCAAGAAAATCAAGTGATGCAACCTTGTCAAGATTGAAGTTGGTTGAATATTGATTGGACGTAAATGAAGGATACTGTGCCCTAGTTGCATGGGTAGATGCCCAAAAGATGGTAGACATAAGCTCGCAAGACTTAGCCATTTTGAAGATTGAATTGAAGATGGTTTTGACAAGGTTTTTGACACAAGAAGAACGTGATTTAGATTGAAAGATCAAAAGTCTAGATTGAACTCAAGAGTCCACTTTAGGCAAATGATTGGATTTTTTTATTAAGCTCTGCTCTATTCCTGACATAGTGATTTTTCTGACAGAATCTAGAAGTTGACTGTAAAAGAAGGATTTCTGACAAATTTAGCAAGTTTTTGGCAATTTTTCAAAATTCTCATATGAGTTTATCCAGGCTCATATGAGTCTGGGTAAGCTTTGACATGACAACTGACAAGACTCGTATGACAGTTGCTGCTAGGATTTTATTTTTGTTTAATTCTACTAAAAAAACTTGTACGATAATGTACTACTTCTCGTATGATAATATAGGGGTTCTAAAATGACACTTGGGCAAAACTCATATGAATTTCTAAGTTTATGGATGACTTTTGACTCCAGAAAGGATTTTTGTCTTAGATTTGCAATTTTTCAATTTTCAAAATCAATTTGTTTGCAAGTTTTTCTCTGTCCAAGTTTGTAGATTTGGGTAATAGTTGTTGGAAATTTGGCTAATGTGGATGCATAGATGTTGTCATTATGGAAACATATGATCTCTACTAAGAGCACAGAATCTGGAATGCAAGTATGACAAGTTGAAGGAAGAAATTGTCTAAGTATGGATACAGTGATCCTGACAGACCACCCGATGAAGATTTAGTTGGCGACGTCCATTGGAGAAATATTTTTGTTTGTGTAGTTAACTGAAGCTTCTACAAAGTATGAGGATACCCCATCTCAATGCACATAAAGTTTGGAGTAGTACTGATGAAGTTATTTGAAGTTTACCAAAGATAGTTTTGCAGACAGAACAGTTTTGGAGACAGTATTAGCGAAAGAGTTAAGGGATTATTTTGCTTGTCAAAATAATGACTTAACATTATGAAGGGATGACATCCTAGATGTTTACCCTTGGATAAAGATTTTGGAAGCCAACCATATGAATTTATTAGCTCTAATAACTCATATATTAGGCATACTTGAAATGTAATGAGTATAATGTTTTTTGTGAAAAGAAAGAAAGGGATAACTTGTGAAAGTTGTATATTGTGATAGCAGCAAAGGCTATTGATGTGAAGTTGTAAGCAGTAGCATATTATAGTTAGAAACATTTTTGTTTGGGCAGTGAGCTCAGCTGGTGATTAGGTTTTGAAATCTAACTCCTAACAGGGTTAAGGCTTCTAACAAGGCCTAAAGTCATTTAACCAGGACAGATCTATACATTGTAAAAAGACTCTTAACAGGGTCCAATATCCCTAACAGGATACTTTTGATTAGTGATCTTTGTGGGTACCATCCCCACCGGGGTTTTCCCTTGGCCAGGGTTTCCTCGAGAACATATCATGTGTTATGAGTTCTTTCTATTTACTGCTATGTCTGTTAATTAGCTTGATAATCTTTGTATGCACTAAAGTAATCTGTTATATCCATAAGTGGGCAAAAGTAAAAGTTTGTGAAATATTGATTCACCCCCCCCTCTCAGTATTTCCTATTTCTAACAATTGGTATCAGAGCACAGTTACTCAAAGAAGGAACATTCAAGGAAATCTTATCAGCTTGAGTAAGATCTCTATGGATATGGATCAACTTCAGAAGAATCTTGAAGAAGCTCTTGAACAGATTGATATGCTTACTGATGAAAGAAACTCCTTAAGAAGAAAGTATGAAGATGCAAAGAATGTTATTGACAAATTAAAAGGTAAGATTGAAGATCTAAAATCTGAAAAGGAATCTGATATTCTTGTTGAAGATTGTGATGAATTAGAAAAAGAAAATGAGATCCTTAAGCATGAACTGAAGATAGTAAATCTGAAGCTTAGTATGAAAGATGGAAATTTGAGATCTGATAATGAAAAATTGAAAATTGAGAATGAAGATCTGAGATCAAGACTTGAAAAGGTAACATCTAAATCTGAAAAAGTAAAAGTGTAGTATGCAGAACTTGAGAAGTATAATAAAATTGTGAAAGGTGAATTGACTCAATCTAAACAACAACTTGAAAGGCTATATTCTAATGGTGATAGGACTGAAAAACAAATTTCTTTTGGAGAACCATTCTTTAATAAGACTAGATTTGGATTTAGTATGTTTAGAACAAATAATGAAAGTAAGAAGCCAGATCTGAAGACATCTAAAAGTATGGAGGAAATGAAGCTAGATGAGAACACATTGGAAGAACCACCTAGAGAGAAAGAAGAATCAAAGCAAGAAGAATCAAAATAGGAAGAATCATCTAAAGGTATGCAAAGAGAATTCAAAGGTAGATGTTTTTCTTGTAATACTATTGGGCACATGAAGAGAGATTGCACAGGTAAGCAATTTAAACCTCTTAATGGACATTGTTATAATTGTCATGGTTTTGGACATAGAGCTAATGAATGTAGAAGACCTAAAGTAATTTTGAATAATTATGATAATAGAATGATTGGGAATACTAACAATGCAGATAAGAGATCTATTGAACAAATGAATAAAAGAAAAGTGGTAGTATGTTTTAGATGCAACAAAGTAGGACATATTGCTAGAAATTGTAGGTCACAGAGATTTGGAAACAATGGAATCATTTCTCAGATATGCAACAAGTTTGGACACTCAGCAAGAGTTTGCAGAATGAACAATGGAGGTTATCATCATAACCCTAACCCTAGGAACAATGCAAGAAGGAATGAAAATGCAGGAAACAAAGAGAAAGGTTGCTGTAGCAATAAAGATGAAGTAAAATTTGATAAAGGCACAGATCAAGGAGGTATAATCAGCACTAAAAGTAGTCAGGAAGGTAATGTATCTGATGGTAAGGATTAATCTTTACCTGACCCTTCTTTAAGTACTTAAATTATGTAAGTTTCTATAGTTTAGGACTTAGGATTAGTGTAGATTAGGAATTTGAATGAGTTAAGTTTTGCACAGTTAGATATAGGTTTGTTATGTTGTACTAATGCTATGGTTAAGTGCACAAAAGAAAATATTGTGTTTTGCGAGGTCACAAAAAGTTTTATGGTTGCAGGTTTGCAGAATCAGCTTTTTGAGGTTTTAGCGGCAAAATGAATGAATGTGATGTTAGATCGAGTTAATGTGAAGTGTTATTAGGTTGAAATCAAATTTATTACAATTTCAAATTGATTGAAAAGAGATTTGAAAGAAGAAAAAGTGAGTTGAGGATGATTTGAAGAAGTTTGGAAGTAGTTTGCAACGCCGATCATACCGAATCCCTAGATTTGCAAAGTTGAGGTATTTTTTGATCTTTAATCAGTTGATAAGATGGATATTTCTATGGTTCATAATTTTAAGGATAAGAATAGACCTAAGATTAAGAAAGAACTAGTAGAACCAGCTGAAATTGATGACATACTAGCACTATCATCTGTACTAGATGGAGTATTACACGTTGAGAATGTTAAAGGATATTTAGGTTGCAAGTTTGAAACCTTGGGAGATGCAAATTTTAATGATGATTATAGGAAATTTTATAATCAAGACATGTTAGTTAAACTAGCTTATGGGCACCTAGAGAACAATGAAATTATCAATTATTCCATGAAGTATGAATTTGATGATGAGGAATGTACCAAGATCATTTTAAGTAGAATCCACAATGGGAAATTTTGGATGGAGGATGGAGTTATTGATATAACTACCAACCTAATTCATGATGTTACTAGATTATCAAAAGTTGGAGAGATTCCACTAAATGAAAAGAACATGAGAAAGATTGTCTTAAACAACACTGGATCTAGCTATAATGGTAGAGGAATTGTGATAAGTAAGATTAAGCAAGATGATGTTAGGTACCTTTGCAAGATCCTAACAACTAAATTTTGTGGTAGTTCAAGGGAAGATGACATGGCTGGAGGAATGGTTCATGTAGCTTATCTTATGTGTATTGAGAAGAAACAAGTAGACCTATGTGAAATTCTGAGAATTCAGTTGTTTGAGAACTTAGAAAAGATTAAGAAGGGTAAGTACACACAGTTTAGGTTTTCATCTCTGATAACCTATATGTTTTTCCACATTTTGAGAAGATTTCCTTACACAGTTGACTGGAGTGACAATGTGAACACAATGGAAAGAATAAACTTAGTCTACATGAAGCACCTAATTGATAAAGTCAATGACAGTGTGAAGCTTGTATTGAAGACTTTTCAGAATATTGGTAAGAACAGATCAAGGATTCCTCAATCCTTAGTTGAAAAGCATAAAGATGACATTTTTTTTATGGTAGACACTAATTTCACCTACATTGAAGCAGATGAGCCTAGAATGGAATTCATAGACCCTCTTGGCTATGAAGTATCTGAAGTAGAAATAGTAGGATATGTGAATAGACTGTTAAAGTGTGAGCTGGATGGTCATGCAAATAGGTTTGGAACCTATGAAGAGAATTTCAACTCTGCAATAAGTTTGAAAGAAAAGAAGCAATCTAGTAGGAGAGTTGAATCAACTATAAAGAAAATACTGAAAGAATCAAGTATGTCAAGTCATTAGTTTGACATAGCTAAGAAGACTACAGAAGCCTTAAAGCAAAGTGAAAATCTTGTAGTTCCACCTGTGGCATCTAGTGCAAACCCTATTGATCCTATTGCAATAAAGGTAAAAGTTGAAGAACCTGAAAAAGTTGAAAAGGAAAAATCCTTTTCTCCTATTCCTAGCAAAAGAGTAAAAGAGAGTGCAACAGGACCCGGCAAGAGACAGAAAGTGATTGTACCACTTGTACCTAGAAAAGTAGTAGAAATTAAAGATGATGATGAAGTTTTAGTCAAGAAGAAAACTTGGAAACCAAGAATTGAAAGAGTTAATGAAGATATATTGCAGCATGGAGACTTCACTAAGATAAACAAATACTATGATCTCTATGGATCATTTGACAGATTAAATTTTGAAAATGCAATGATTACACATATGATTTTGACAGATAAAAAATTTAGCACTATTCATGGTAAGATCCCAGAAGATTTGTATAACAGACTTGTGAATAGAAAATAGAGAGCACAAGAAGAGGACACAAAGATGAGAGAACATGTAATCAGACAGTTCTGTGAAGTTGAGGATGAAGATCATTTGAAGAGAATCTTGAAGCCTCTTGGAACTTTATTCAGAACTAAGATAAGAACAATTCTTATAATGGGAGGCAAAAAAGGAGGAAGTATAGAAAGAGATTAAGCAAGCAGTAATGCAAGTTCTTGCAGATATAGTTGTAGGAAAGCATGTTGAATCAAATCCTCAGCAGAAGTAATTAGAGGAACAGCATGCAGAGGAAGTTGGTATTGAAGAACTCCCATCTTCTTCACATATCAATATTAGCAAAGAATCAATGGACATTGAAGGCACCAAAGTGACACTAGAGTCAGATGATGCAGTGTTTTGTGATCTAGGAAACATTGTTGACAATTTGGCTTTAGGAGAGCAAGAGAAGGTTACAGAATTAGAAAAGGATACAGAGGTAGAGGAAGCACCAGCTGTATCAGAATCAGTTCTACCAGAGCAGACAGTTAAAGGTAAACAAATTTTGATAGAGGTCACTACCTCTAGTGCACCTTCTATACCAGTTGAAGACATTAGCACACGTGACAGTAAGAAGAGACAAATTGGTTCAATTTTTGAAGACCTTAGAAAAGAGGTTGAAGATGATGATCAGCTTGAGTTCATCACATCTCTTAATAAAATTATTGGAGAGAATAGGAAGGTGAAGGACCTTGAAGGCAAAGTTAGAGTTTTGACAGAGAAACTTGAGAGTGTGATCAGCACTAAGGTATTTGACTCGGATCCACTTGAGAAAGCTAAAATGGTAATGAACTCTTTTGACTCTGAATTTTCTAACTTGAAGGATATTGCTAGAATAAAAGCTCAGGAAGCTTATGAAGAAGAAATGCAACAAAATATAAGTGAAAATATTCAAAATGATATTGGTAATTTGGATGTATGTATAAAGAATTTGAGGAAGCATTTTGAGACTGGAAAGAGTTTGTATATACAATGCACAAAATCAAAAATCCTAACAGTTGAAGAAGATAAGAAGATCAGAGAGAAGATAGATGCAATTACAGCTGAGACAAATACCTTGACAAGCCCTAATGTAAAGATAAGTTCTGTGGAGAAGAACATAAGGAAGTTAAATGATGAAATCAGAATGTTAGTAGAGGAGAAGAATAGAAAGATGATCAGGATTAACATCTTGAGAGAGCATGTCTCAATCAAGACCTCAATTGTTGAAGACCAAATTGAGGAGTGTCTTTTAGTAAAGACATCTTTTCAAAAGTTTAGCTTTAATTCCCTGCAAGCTTGTCAAATAACAGCATACAGATTGAGTACTTTACTCAATGTTGCTAAATCCATCAAGAAGATATGGGAGAAATATTTTGAAACATGGAATTTAGATTTTGGTGACTGTGTTGCAAGCCTACTGACTTTGCAATAGCTGACAACAAGGTATCAAATTTTTTTTTGAAATTTTTGTACACCCTATCTTTGTCATTGTTGTCAAAGGGAGATAGATAGCAAAAAATTGATAATATGTTGAGGAAGGATACTCATAGGGGGAGATATTCTATGGAGTATAATATTGTATATGTTTTCTATAACATTTGGCCACAATTTTGTGTAAGTTTTTTGAAGTTTTGTTTGCACACTTAGCCAATTTTCCCATATGTTGCCACCAATGAAAAAGGGGGAGATTGTTGGCAATTTGGCTAATGTGGATGCATAGATGTTGTCATTATGGAAACATATGATCTCTACTAAGAGCACAAAATCTGGAATGCAAGTATGGCAAGTTGAAGGAAGAAATTGTCTAAGTATGGATACAGTGATCCTGACAGAGCACCCGATGAAGATTTAGTTGGCGACGTCCACTGGAGCAATATTTTTGTTTTCATAGTTAACTAAAGCTTCTATAGAGTATGAGGATACCCCATCTTAGTGCGCATAAATTTTGGAGCAGTACAGACGAAGTTATTCAAAGTTTACCGAAGATAGTTTTGCAGATAGAACAATTTTGGAGACAGTATTAGCGAAAGAGTTAAGGGATTATTTTGCTTGTCAAAATAATGACTTAACATTATGAAGGGATGACATCCTAGATGTTTACCCTTGGATAAAGATTTTGGAAGCCAACCATATGAAGTTATTAGCTCTAATAACTCATATATTAGGCATACTTGAAATGTAATGAGTATGATGTTTTTTGTGAAAAGAAAGAAAAGGATAACTTGCGAAAGTTGTATATTGTGATAGAAGCAAAGGATATTGATGTGAAGTTGTAAGCAATAGCATATTATAGTCAGAAACATTTTGTATTACCTATTTGGGCAGTGAGCTCAGCTGGTGATTAGGTTTTGTAATCTAACTCCTAACAGGGTTAAGGCTTCTAAAAAGGCCTAAAGTCCTTTAACCAGGATAGATCTACTATACATTGTAAATAGACTCTTAATAGGGTCCAATATCCCTAACAAGATACTTTTGATTAGTGATCTTTGTGGGTACCATCCCCACGGGGGTTTTCCCTTGGCCAGGGTTTCCTCGAGAACATATCATGTGTTATGAGTTCTTTCTATTTACTGCTATGTTTGTTAATTAGCTTGATAATCTTTGTATGCACTAAAGTAATCTGTTGTATCCATAAGTGGGCAAAAGTAAAAGTTTGTGAAATATTGATTCACCCCCCCTCTCAGTATTTCCTATTTCTAACAATAGTCCAAATTCATTCATTTGCAATAACCAAGTAGATAACAAGCACGTAGAACAACAAGAAAGTGAAGTGATTTCAAGCACGTATGAAAATAGTGAGCAAGGGAAAAGGCAACCTTGCACATGAATGATCAAGTGATTTATTGCTCTAGCCCTAGGAGTGCTATTTGTGGATGTTCTCAAAAAGTTTTTCAATAATGCACATATTCTTAGAAAATGAAAAATTGGCCTCTCTAGGGTTTGCAGTAATGGTCTGACTTTGCAACTTTTGTAACCTCAAGAGGGTGAACTCCAATCTTGCCGCATTGAGGTTTTGACACAATCTGAGAATTTAATCAATCAGGAGCTACTAGGGAGATTTGACATCCCAACAAGAGACCACACTTGTGGAGATTTCTTCCACAGAGACATTTATATAGTGGATGATGCTACCATGGCAAAAATGGCTATTACCTCCTAATGTTCTATCCACATGGTTGACCTGATTAAGGGAATGTCCACTATGGTTAACCCTCTCTAAAGGTGACTCACAAAAGATACCACATGGGGACTTGGTCCAGATCTAAGGATCTGAGTTTTTGATACTACCCAAAAAGGGAGTAGAGCATAATCCTCTAGCCTTTTCACTTTTACCACAATCACAATAGATAGAGTAATCCAACATGCTAATACTAAAATTATCTCACCAAGGCTTGTATTGTCAACAACTCATGTCTATCAATTTCTCCGAAGAGAGAACGTATCAATCAAAAATTTGAGGACCAAACCAAGTGGAATGTGGGATAATTATAGTAACCTCCCTACCTATAAGGGTATCCATCATCAAGAAAAGCTTCACATGTATGAACAAGTGAATGAAGCCCACTCTCAAGATCATCAAAAAATAGTGTTCATAGGGCCTATTTACTATGTGTAACAAATATGAAAAAAGAAAATCTATGTTCATTTTATAGCCCAAAAGTGAAGTCTAATTTATGAAAGCTGGAAAAGACACTCAAGCTTGATACAAGAGAGTTTGTTTTTATGTCCCCAAAATGAAGTGTTATCAGATGTAAAAGAATACCTGAAATCCTCGCAACACGCTTAGTAGATTTTACCTATTTTAGCAATTTTTGTTGCACTTTTCCAATCAAAATCAACAAATACCAATAGAAATAATAGATTTCAATTGTTAGGGTTAGCTATTAGTCCAAATCTGAAAATCAAATTTTAAAAATTGCCTGTAAATTAGAAATGACAATTGAATTCTGGTATCAAAACTCATACGATAATGGGTTACCTCTCATACAACAATCCAAACCTCATACGAAAGTGGGTGACCTCTGGCACGACAGTCTAGAAACTCGTACGACAATGGGTATCTTCCCGCATGACAAAACAATCTCCAAATGACAATCTACAATAGATGATATGAGCCTCTAAAATGTTGAATGTTGTATGACACCCAGAGGGTCCTGGCTCAACTTTCTGACAAAACTTGTACACAAATTGTATGAACAGAGACTAAAATCATAGAATCAGTAGGAAAATGATAGAAAATTGATAGAAAATGTTAGAAAAGAAATGGAAACCCATTTCAGGGCCCCACGGTGGGTGCCAAAAATGTGTGTGAATTTTGTACCTAGCCGTGGACACAACACTTTAGTAAAACAATAGAGGTTAGCGAAAATCAAAATCTATAGATAATTAAAAAGCTAAGCTAACCAAGCAATTTACTACCTTCTAGTAGATGTGAGTATTGATTCCCAAATCAGACTGAGATCAGTGACAATGTAACACCTAAACAAAGGATTTAATGATGAAAGATGAATGTAGAATTGAATGCAGATTTAATCTATATTTTGGGATTTTCTATGCAATATAAGATAAAAATTAATATGAATCTAATCTAAATGAATGATTAAAAAAGATATGCTAAATGAATATGAAAGCTCAAAACAATAATGAAAGTCTCACAATAGCCTTAATTTGCAAAAGATTGATTCTTCAAATGCAAATTTGCCAGAGTAATCATGCAAATTTGAGAGCTTGAGTGATTGAATGTGTAGGAGGAGATCATTTGTGAAGAGTTGAGCCTTGATTTTATAAAAATTCAGCGCTTGACGATGCATTGAGAGAAGCCATAAATCACTCTTCATAGACTCAGGTTGATTTCTGAGTTAACAAGAATTAAGAATATATTAACTCATAAAATCATGCAAAAGTGTGCAAGAACAACTTTAGCTTGAATCAGAAGTTTAGATTAGCTTTGAACTCAAAATGGATGTTGAGTTTTGAAAAGATAACAACTTGACTTGATTTTCTGATTTGAAGTCTAACTGCTCTTCCAAAATTGTGCATGGATAATTATGAATTAATAAATAAATAAAGTGATTTATCCTCAACTTAACTAATTTTTTAAGTAAAATAACTAATTTGTGGGTTAATCAATTATTAAATCAAACTTTACTCAAAAACTATATCATTAAATATTGACAATTGGATTCAATTAATTAAAAAAGAATTTAATCAATTATTCGATAGGATTTTGATTTGTCAAAATTAAATAATATAATTTAGGAATAAATGCAATCAAATTTAATTAAATAATTAAGTGGCAGAATTAAATCTAATTAATTAAATATTGAGAATATTCAATTAATCAAACTTTAGGATGAATAGGATTTATTGCCAAATAATATTTAATTAAAGATAATTAGAATAAAATAGGAATATTCCCTGATGTAGATTTAAGATAATCAATTAGGTTTAATAAATTGATGTGCTGATGTGCCTTAGGTCAGGACTTTGATGGCGATTTCGTTTGATTTGTTGATATAGAAAGTCAATGAACATATAGCCCATTTTTGGGGTATTACAAGAAGCATAATGGTGAAATTTATGTTAGTTGAGGGATCCCTAGGCGTCAAGGGGTAGCCCCAGAAAGATAAAAAATGGTGTCGCTAGAAGTTTCCAAAATGAACATAGTTTTATTTTTTTAATTTTTGAATTAAAAAAAAGTAAACCCCAACAAAATTGGTTCTAACCAATCATAAAATAGAAATTAATGTGTACAAATATATTTTCAAAATAAAACACTTTAAAACTTTATAATGTTAGATTATTTACTGTAAAAATTAATATATAAGAACTAATGAAAATATTAGTTCCATACCTTATATAGGGAGGGACTAATAATGAAAACATTAGATCTGAAAGATGAGATGGCTCTGCAACTAGAGTAACCCACACGATTCCCTATTCTTCCCATGTGCTTCTAGTGGTGGTTCCATTAATGGCCTCCACCTCTCCTGAGTATAACGATGTTGTAAAACCAAGCCTATTCAATGCCCTATTAAATATGGGACAAAGGGTTTTTAAGGAGTGTTATCATTGATCCCAGAGAAGTTGTTTGCAGTGGAGAAAACATAATGACTCTCCACAGAGGAGAAGACTGAGGGGTTTTCCATGGAGGAGAAATCACAAAGGTTGTGGAAGCTTTCACCCTAGGCAAAGTGGAAGATGGAGAATGAGGAGCAAAACCCAAACCAAAGTCCTTCAAGAAAGTAGTCCAAAATGAAAGGATTCTGCCCGAAGGTGCCCTTTTCCTCTCATCCATTATCCAAGGCTTTAAAGCAATTGCAAGAGATGGAGGTAAGGTTTCGTCAACCCCCAGACTCATTATTAAGCCTAATCCGAAAATGACATCACAATAGATCAGGAGAAGAATAAGATTAGAGATAGTGCAATTTTATTTGTTATTGTTAATGTTTCTAAGGTCCCTTCTTGAAATTACCTTAATGAGTGGTTTCAAAAAAATTGGATTCAAAAACTAGGGTTTCACTTCTCATAGTGCAGACTATTACAAAAGAGTTTATTTTTAATGTTTTTCATTGATCCAAAATCACAAAAAGCCATTGTTGACAGACAATTGTAGGGAGTCGGTATGTATGAGTTTAAAGCCATCCCATGATCACTCAAAGCCTCACATAGAGAAAGTATTGGCACTCTCAAGCCCTACATGGGTGGTTATTGGTAATCTTCCTCTATTTTTGTTAAACCTAATTCCACAAGCTCTCGAACTAGTGGGTAAGGTGTTGAGTGGATCAATCCAATGTTTTAATCCCTTATAGTGATGTTAGGGTTCTCATATCCCTCAAACTAGGTATAGACTTCCTTGACTCTTTGTATTTTGACCTCAGTGGATGCCCCATTATTTTCCTTGTTACTTTTCTGAGAGGTTTAAATAATTTCTATCTCTAGATGAAGGAAGGTCATAAAAAATAAGATTGCCCAATTTTTAAAAATCATAATCCCACTCCGATTGGTAACCCACCTAACTGTTGCTAATCCTCCTTCTCCAAAACTTACTAGTGGAAATGATAATCCTCCTGCTTTCTCCCAACCTCAAACCCCACAAATCCCTTCCCCTTCACCTATACAGAGTCCTCCTTAGAAATAAAACACCACATCTATAGCCTAGATGAAAGATTTAGCTAAGATATCTACCACCCCTGATAAACTCAAAGGTCAAATTGATAAACAACTAGGTCCCTGTTGAACTATAACTGATTTGGAATCTACTTAAAGAATCTGTAATTACAAGATCACTAAGGAGTTGCTGATTAGATATGTAATATAATTAAATTAGTATTATTATGTCATTGATGTCAAGTAGTTTGATAGCACTTATCTTGTAAGTTACTATACCAAGACATCTGAAGAAAGGTGAAAGAGATGAAGAATAGAGAAATCTACATGAGGAAAGATGTACATGACAAATGAGGATAAGGAACACATTGAGTAACTTTTTGATGAGTCTATGACTTGATGATATTGACTTTATTATGTTGCATTCATCTATGATGAAGTATAGAGCTAAAAGACACAAAGTAGTGTTGTTGGTAAATGAAGCAATTCTAGTATACACCAACGAAGTGTAGTGTATACTGATCGCAATATTAACTGAGCAGTGTTCACCAATGCATTTCTTTGTTAACCGAGTAGAACAAAATGAATTAAATGATTAGTTTAGTTGATAAGATTGATGAGGTGGAAAGAGTATAACATAGAGGTAATAGATAATTTTTTTACACAGATTGGCGGCTGACAAAATTTAGGGAAGATCTAACGAAGAAGATTAAAATATGTTATTGACACAAGTACCGAGAAAGTTTTAAGTGACAAAATCTATGAATGTGGTTAAGCGGCAAAATCTGATGGTGGAGAAGAAAATGATTTACTCATTTATATAAGAGAATAAAATTTCTTTATGAAGAGAGATGGAAGAAGCTATAGGAATATCACGTGAGCAAGGTTTTCATGCATTCTGATCATACTAGTTAAGTAAGAACCGAGCTGCAAAACAATTACCAAGCTATAGAGAGCAATTACTGATGGGCAATAAGTTGATACAGTATTGAATCTGAAGTGAAATATTGATCAGAAGGATTTGTATGGACTAAATATTGATCTGTAATCTGCAATTGAAGTTGTATTAAAGCAGGTCATTTACTGTTACATATTTAACCATCGTATACAGTCAAAATCTCTTAACCGAGTGGACTCTAAAAGTCTTATGATGTATCATTCATAGAATGAACATTGTTATCCTATCAACCCCATAGTGAATGTTGGTTGGATGATAGCTTCTAGTCTAAAATCCTCTAACAAGGTCACACTTGACAGTGTGTTTGTAAACCTTTAATAGGGTTGGGTCTTAACCAACCTCACTTCAGAAGAGTGAACAATTTTGGGTTGTCGGTCCCAGGTGGTTTTTCCCTTTACAGGGTTTCCATGTTAAATCTCTTGTGTTATGTGTTGATTGTGCTATATGTTTGTTATCATTCTTTACATGTTACATGTTAGATTTGATCGGTAACTATTATAGTATTAGATTGGTAATCGGTAAAAGCACAGATAGTGAAAGTATTTAGTGTTTACCAATGAGTAGAAATTGGTGAAGTAGTTTTGAATTATACAATTTTTTTTGGGACACTGGATAACTGATTCACCCCCCTCTCATTTATTCTAACAATTGGTATCAGAGCACTGGTTGCTTGGAACAAAGTTTTAAGGACTTAAGCATAAAGGTCTCAAGATGTATAAGAGGGAAGTACTGAAACTAAACAAAGAGAACTTTGCACTATGGCAAAGTAGAATGAGGCTACACATATCTAGAATTGGGAACTCTGCACTAGATCTGATGGAGAATGGCTACATACAACTACCCACTAGTCCCTTAACTCCTGATCAACTGAAGGATAAGCATGAACACAATGTTACTATGATGGAACTTGTTGTTGCCTATACCAATGCTTAATTTGAAGATATCAAGACATGCACAACTACCAAAGGAATGTGGGATTTATTAACACAAATATATAGTGGAGATTTGAATGTCAAAAGAGCCCGAGCTGAAAGTTTGAGAGGCAAATTTGATGATATGAGAATGAAAGAAGGTGAGAACATTGTCCAATATTCAAATATATTTAAAGAGGTGGTACATGCTATTAGAGCATCTGATGGAGTAATTGATGATGAAATAGTGATAAGAAAGATTCTCAAAACTTTTCTACTAGTTTATGCAATCGAGATTTATGCAATTCATAAAACAAGAGCTACATCTAACCTTACTCTTGACACTCCGATTGGTAAACTTACAACCTTTGAATTAAACAACTTTGATAACAATGTTGTTCCTTCTATTGAATCTACTTTCATGTCATCTTTGAAGATTGGAAAGTCTAGTAGGAATAGTAAGAATTGTGATAGTGATGACAATACCGATGATGAACTTGATGAGCTTGAAGCACTTATGGCCAGAAGATTGCCCAAAGGAAAAGGAAGGTATAGAGGTAAGCTACCTTTGGCATGCTTTAATTGTAAAGAAGTCAGTCACATCACTGCTAGATGTCCTTAGAAGAAAAATGATGATAGATCCAAAGACCGATTTGAAGGAAGCTATGGGAGAAGAGTCAACAAATGCTACCGACACAATAACAGAGACAACTAAGATGAAAAAGGCAAAAAGGTATGTTACATAGCGGAAGATATTGAAATTGAATCTAATTCTGATGATGACATAGAAGTTGTATTTGTTGCTATGAAAGATGACTCAGAGGAGGAAGAGAAACATGAAGAGATAGAACTGATCTCTAAAGTAAGCAAAAATGATACATGGATCATAGACAGTGGCTGTACACATCATATGACCGGTGATGTAGAGAAGTTTGATCATCTTGTTGAATATAATGGAGGATCTATGAGAATGGGAAATGATGCACCTTGTATGGTAAGAGGTAAAGGCTCACTAATGATCAATGACATACTACAATGTGAAAATGCATACTGGGTAGATGGACTGAACTATAACCTGTTAAGTGTGGCTCATCTGAACAATTTAGGCCACTGACTGGCTTTTGAGAGAAAAAAGGTGAAAATCTATGATGATGGAGGAAGACTTGTTAGAACTAGTACACAATCCAGGGGTAATCTATTCTATCTTGATATGGATTAGTCTTCTTGTTTGTTAATAAAGGATGAAGATGCTTGGTTGTGGCACAAAAGGTTATGCCATGTAAACTTTGACAACATGATCAAGATTAGTAGAAAGAAAAGAATTAGAGGATTGCCTAACTTGACAAAACTTGATCATGCCATGTGCCATGAATGTCAGAAAGGTAAGATGACTAAGTCTAGTTTTAAAAGCAAAGATTATTAAACAAAGAAGATACTTGAGTTCATTCATACCGATCTATGTAGTCCTATGAGAACTCAGAGCTATTCTGGTGATAGATATTTTATTTTTTTTGTTGATGACTATACTAGACCGATGACTTTTATGTGCTTGAAAGAGAAATCTAAAGCTTTCAAAATGTTTAGGTGGTATAAAGCTAAGGTAGAGAAAGAAACCAAAAAGGAAATAAAATGCTTAAGATCTAATAGAGGAGGTGAATTTATCTCTGATGAATTTATTGATTTTTGTAATGAGCATGGAATCAAAAGATAGGTATCTGCACCGAGGACACCTTAGCAAAATGGCATTGCTGAAACGAGGAACAGGTCTATAATTGACTATGCTAGAACATTGATGATATAGAATAATGTTGCTCAGACATATTGGAGGGAGGCTGTCAGTATAGCTATGTATGTTCTTAATCAAGTACAACTGAATAAGGACTCCAATCAAACACCTTATGAACTATGGTTTGGACACAAACCTACTATAAGTTATTTTAGAATTTTTGGAAGAAAATGCTTTATTTTGAAAGATGAAAGAAATGGAAAATTTGATTCTAAAGGAGATGAAGGGATATTTCTAAGATATTCCACTACAAGTAAAGCATATAAATGTTTGAATAAGGCTACAAATAAGATAGTTGAAAGTACTAATGTTTGTGTTGATGAGTTTGATGACAAGTACATAGAGGAATGTACAAAGGAACTAAAAGACTATAGTAGATTCACTTACATTGAACATCTAGAGTATCTACCAACACCGCAAATTGTGACAACCGGTTAGCAGGGAAACAATGCAGGACAATAGGCAACACAAATCAAGGAACAAGATGGAGCTATCAAGAAAGGAAATGACCCTGAGCAGGATGAGCAAGAAAGGAGAAATCAAGTTTTGGCTAGTTTTGTCAAAAGACATCATCCTGAGACACAAATCATCGGAGACAGACATGCTGGAATGCAAACTAGAAGATAAACAAGACAAGGTACGTGTTTAATTTGTGAATTTGAACCTAAAAATGTGAAAGTTGCATTAGAGAATGAAGAATGGGTTAATGCAATGAAGGAGGAAATAGAGAAAATAGAGAAGAACAAAACCTGGTCCTTATTACCCCGACCAAAAGATAAGAATATTATCAGTACTATGTGGATATACAGGAATAAATTGAATGAAAATGGTGAAGTCATAAGAAATAAAGCTAGATTGGTATGCAAGGGATATGCACAGGAAGAAGGCATTGACTATGGTGAAACATTTCAACCTATTGCTAGATTAGGAGTTAGAATGCTACTTGCATATGTTGTACACAAGAAATTCAAGGTTTATCAAATGGATGTGAAGTCACCATTTTTTAATGGTATACTTGAAGAAGAGGTCTACATTAAACAACCTGAAGGATTTTTTGATCCTGACAATAAAGACATGGCATGTAGATAACATAAATCTTTATATGGTTTGAAGCAAGCACCAAGAGCATGGTATGAAAGACTGCATACTTGTTAAGTATTAGATTTGTTAGAACAAGCGAAAACAACAATCTGTATGTGAAAGGTGATACTGATGACACTATTATCATTGTTGAAATATTTTTTGATGACATTATTTTTAGAGGCTCAGATCTTGTCTGCAAGGCATTTTTTGATGAAATGCAAAAGGAATCTGAAATGTCTATGTTCAGAGAGATTAAGTTCTTTCTTGGATTACAAGTGATTCAACAGAGTGATGGGATATTCATCACTCAATCTAAATACATAAAGGAAGTACTAAAGACATTTGGCATGGAAGATGCTAAACCTATGGGAACACTGATGGCTATTAGATGCAAATTGACAAAGGAGGATGAAACTATAGAGGTAAACTAGACACTTTATTGATCCATGATTGGTAAGTTAATGTATGTAGTTCATAGTAGACCAGATATAGCACATGTCGTGGAAATTGTTGCAAGATTTTCTACTTATCCTAGAGAATCACATATGATAGCTACAAAAAGGATCTTAAGATACTTGAAGAAAATAGAGAATTATGGATTATGGTATCCTAAGGAAGGGAAGTTTGAACTAAAAGTTTACACTGATGCTGATTGGGCTAGAAATGTGGATGATAGAAAAAGCACCACTGGAGGAGCATTTTTCTTTGGTGAAAGACTTGTAACATGGACAAGTAAAAAATAGGCTTGTATTTCTCAATCCACAGCTGAAGTAGAATATGTTGCTACTGCTACTAACTGTTCAAACATTGCATATATCAAACAAGTGTTGGAAGGAATGAATGAGGTAATCACTGACCCAGTGATTATATATTGTGACAACACTAGTGCTATTATTATTTCAAAGAATCTTGTGATGCACTCTAAAAAAAAGCATATATCTATTAAGTATCATTACTTAAGAGAACAAGTGCAAGAGAAGCAAGTGAAGTTAAAATTTGTCACATCTAAAGAACAACTTGCAAATATTTTTACAAAACCCCTACTGAAGGACACATTTGAATACTTGAGGACTAGACTTGGGGTCCGTCCCCTGTCTATCGGTCACTAAGGTGATCTAATTGTTGCATCAGCCTACTAATATCAGAAGATCATTCATGTTGATGTAGCATAGTTCACACTTTGAATCATGTTCAAGGTTGTGATTAAGTTTAAGAACTTGAACTGATGGGAATATCAGTATACAGAGATAAAGAAGAAGATAGAATTGTTTGTTTATTTGTTTCTTTGGAATTAATGTCAAAGGGAGAGATAAAAAATATGAAAAGGAACAAGCACCGATGAGAATTATATAAGGGAGAGAGACAATCTGAATGAGATAGAGTATTGAAGATCAGTTATAGAGAACAGAAGCAGGAACGGGAGAATTGAAAAGATCACAACTACAGAATGGTAAAACTGTATTATTTAATGCTGGTTTAGTAACATAGTGATTAAACATATTAAGTCTATTAGACTTACAATATTTTGTTCACAAAGTTGTAGAATATATGTTTGGTATGTATGGTACATTTCATATTACTTGAGTTGCCATCAATGCCAAAGGGAGAGATTGTTGAACTACAACTGATTTGGAATCTGATTGAAGAATCTATGATTACAAGATCACTAAGGAGTTGCTGATTAGATACGTAATATGATTAAATCAGTATTATGTTGTCATTGATGTCAACTAGTTTGACAACACTTATCTTGTAAGTTACTATACCGAGACATCTAAAGAAAGGTGAAAGAGATGAAGAACAGAGAAATCTACATGAGGAAAGATGTACATGATAGATGAGGATAAGGAACACATTGAGTAACTTGTTGATGAGTCTATGACTTGATGATATTGACTTTATTATGTTGCATTCATCTATGATGAAGTATAGAGCTGAAACACACAAAGTAGTGTTGTTGGTAAATGAAGCAATTCTAGTATACACCGATAGAGTGTAGTGTATACCAATCATAGTATTAACCGAGCAGTGTTCACTAATGCATTTCTTTGTTAACCGAGCAGAATAGAATGAATTAAATGATTAGTTTAGCCAATAAGATTGATGAGCTAGCAAGAGTATAACATAGAGGTAATAGATAATGTTTGTTACACAGAACGATGGCTGATGAAATTAAGGGAAGATCTAATGGAGAAGATTGAAACGTGTTATTGACACAAGTACTAAGAAAGTTTGAAGTGGAAAAATCTATGAATGTGGTTAAGCGGCAAAATCTGATGGTGGAGAAGAAAATGATTTACTCGTCTATATAAGAGAATAAAATTTCTTTATGAAGAGAGCCAAAAGAAGAAGCTGCAGGAATATCATGTGAACAAGGTTTTCATGCATTCTGATCATACTGGTTAAGTAAGAACCAAGCTGCAGAACAATTACCAAGCTATAGAGAGCAATTATCGACGAACAGTAAGTTGATATAGTATTGAATCTGAAGTGAAATATTGATTAGAAGGATTTGTATGGACTAAATATTGATCTGTAATCTATAATTGAAGTTGTATTAAGGTAGGTCATTTACTATTACATATTTAACCATTGTATACAGTCAAAATATCTTAACCGAGTGGACTCTAAAAGTCTTATGATGTATCATTCATAGAATGAACATTGTTATCCTATCAACCCCATAGTGAATGCTGGTTAGATGATAACTTCTAGTCTAAAATCCTCTAACAAGGTCACACTTGACAGTGTGTTTGTAAACCTTTAACAAGGTTGGGTCTTAACCGACCTCACTTTAGAAGAGTGAACAATTTTGGGTTGCCGGTCCCAAGTGGTTATTCCCTTTATAGGGTTTCCACATTAAATCTCTTGTGTTATGGGTTGATTGTGATATATGTTTGTTATCATTCTTTACATGTTACATGTTAGATTTGATCAGTAACTGTTATAGTATTAGAATGGTAATCAGTAAAAGCACAGACAGTGAAAGTATTTAGTGTTTACCGATGAGTAGAAATTGGTGAAGTAGTTTTGAATTATACATTTTGTTTTGGGACACTGGATAAATGATTCACCCCCCTCTAAGTTATTCTAATAGTCCCCCTAGCCAAAATGTTGTGGTCCCTAGAGCATTGTTGAAGCTCCCTAATGCCATTGCTCTAGACTTTGGATTGGGTCCCAATTCCATTTCCCCCCACCCAAAGAATAGAACTTAAAATTATCAAAAAATTTATTTAGAAAGGATTCAAACTAAGGATGTTAAATTGTGATCTATCCCTAGACCCAAGTGGAAGGTATACTCTATTCTCTCTTAAGGTCAAGATGCTCCTGCTGACCAACCTGCAACCCTTGGTGTATCAATAGACAAGATTGGTATCCCTAGGGATTTTTCTCTCCCTTCAAACTCCCCCATTATAGTAGGCTCTTCTGATCAGGTCAATGCACTAGAGGATGATAGATTGAACTCTAATCAATCCCTAAATGATAAGCTCAATGAATTCTTACTTATTGTAAACCTACACCTCTTCCTCTCCCACCACCACTAGATCAATGGATATATGAGCCTAGGAGGGAGATAAACATAGTGGTTCCCACCTTGTCTAAAGATACGGTTGTGTTGAAGGTTGAGTAGAAGAAGGACCTTGAGCTTGAGGAAGGAGAGATCAATAGAGAACAAAATGCATCCTGCAGAGAAAAAGTTGATACATTAATATTTACCTTAGAATCTGGAAAGAAGAATAAGAAGGATAGTAAGCATGTTAGAAGAACCTAATTGGATGTAGTTGATGGGGTTAACATTAAAAAGAAGAGAGGAAGACCCAAGGAGTGAGATTCCTCAGTGTTTCAAGAATTTTGGAACACCCATGGATACTTACAAGTAACTTGGTTACTCATGTTGTTCAATTGTGCATCCTGGAATGTTAGAGGTTTGGAATCCTCTGATAGAAAATATGTAGTCAAGATATTCCTAAAATTGCATAAGGAGATTAGCATTCTTATGCTTCAAGAATTCAAGGCAGTATGATTTACCCTGACATTTCTTTGAAATGCATTTGGAAAGATGAAACCACTTATTCTTCTAAACACCAGAAGAGTAAATGAGGGACCTCTATCTTAATACATCCAAAGTGGAGAAATTAAATCCAATAATGGGGTTTCTCTCCCTGCAAAAGAACAGGTTGGGTTTCATTTAATGTTGAGGAAGTAGTCTTTGGAGTGTTCTCAATTTATGCTTTCAATGACCATCATAGTGGGTAAAAGAACAAAGCTATGTCACATTTCAGGATAGCTTATCAGCACAGTTGAATTTGAGTATTTCTAACTAAAATTATTTTTTGTCAAACATATGGTTTATCTAGATTCATTCAAGCTAAGTTAGATAAGTGCTTCAACTTTTCCAATTGAAAATATCTATTAAATGCATATTTTATACCAACTACTAAAGAAATAAAATTATTTCAGAAAAGTGAGGTGTCAATAACTCCTACTCTTTTTAATGATATTTTTTTACAAATATAAAAATACCCTTTTTAGAGCATAGATTCAATATTATCATTATATAATTTTTATACTATTTTAATTAGATCTAATATATTATACTTTTAAAATACTAAAAGTAGGTATTGTAACATTCGAGAACAAGTTGCTTCAAAAATAGGAAAAAATAGGAAAGCTTATAAAAAAATTAAAATTTTATATTTAACACTAGAGGAGAAAGTTATCATCAATAATGTGTAATTTTTTTTGTGAATGGTGTAGATTTGACAGGGAAAATTTGGTGGGAGATCAAAACTGTCAATTTTAGGTATGTTCGACTTTGAGTAGTTATAACAGAGCAAATATACATTGAAAAATATTTTTTCTTCTTTTCTGCACTAGCTATACATTTCATCTATAACATATTTTGAAATCAAAGGAAAAAAAGATTATTTTCATATACTTTTTTGGTGGGAACAAGACCCTTGTTTTTCAACATTTTTCATGAAGTAAATAATGGAATTCAAAAATTAAAAAAACTATGTGAATTCTTGTTCAAATTTTTAAAAAAAAATTATAGGCATATACTTCATCCACTTTTACACATTTCATTAGTTTACATCGTCTCCAAATTCTAAACATAAATACCATTTTTAAGTCATTAAAGTTAAAACATGTGTGTGTTGTTGACCTTTTCCTTTATAAAAGTGTGACACAACTTTGTACTTTTACCCTAGTATAATTGACTTGTGGAAGTGGTTCTCAGATCTGAATAGCATTCCTTGGATTCTTGTAGGTGATTTCAATATGGTCGAGAGGACTCAAGACAAAGAGGGAGATCTGAGATTTGAATGGAAAGGAAATGATGTTGGCTTTTGGAACAAAATGATCTCTAAGTTGAATCTGTTTGATCCCTTAGTAGAGAAAAGAAGGGATTCAAAAGGGATATGGTTTACTTGGTCCAATTTTCAAAGGGGAGAGAAAAAGATTTATTCTAGAGTGGATAGATTCTATATGAATAAATAATTCTTCAGCTGCCCCCCCCTGCCCCCCCGCCCTCCACCAGGAGATAATTGTGTCAAAGTTATCCCCTTTACTCTATTAGATCAACACACTATTATCTCTTGCATTCACCTGATCTCGGATCAAGGGGACACACCTAATAAGAAATCTAGATTTGCACTAGACTCATATCTCCTAAAGGATGAAGATGTTCATGCAGCCATTAAAATCATTCTCTATTTTAATGAAGAAGTTTCTCAACACGAGTCTGAGATAGACAATTGGAACCAAACCATAGACTCATGGGAAAATATGCTTAAGAGTGTAGGTAAGAAAAAGGCCAAAGATGCAAGAGGGAAATAATACAAATTGATTGAGGATCTTTAGGAAGAAGAGCTTCAGATTCAAAAAAACCCCATAGCCCCAAGACTGTTGGACAAGGTAATGCATTGCAAAGACTCCCTCATAAATCTGCAATTAGTTAAGACCCAAGATGATAAAGTTAGAGACAAAATGAACTAGATCAACTTAGGATACAAAGTTTCTAAATTCTTATTCCACACTTTGAAGAAGAAGGAAGCTAGGGATAAGATAACCTATATCAGGGAGCAAGGGCTAACTATCACATCCCAAGAAGGAATTGTGGACACCTTCTCAAAGTTTTATAGAAACTTATTCACCACTAAAGATAATGATTCCATGGATACAACTAAGTAGAGGAATAGAGGAATCATTCCTAAGAAAGTAACTAAGGAAGATGAAATTATAATAGGGAGGGAGCTCTCAGTGAATGAAATCAGGGACTCCATATTGAATATGGCCAATGATAAGGCTCCTTGAATAGATGGACTTACAATTAAATTTTGTAAAACCGATATTGACTAGGTGTGCATTGGCTTACACAAGGTTTACAAGGAAGCCATTACCTATGGTACCCTAGGCTCTCCAATCAATGCTGGCCTAATTAAGTTGATTCCCAAAGAAGGGGACATGATTCTGGTAAAGAATTAGAGACCTATCACCCTTCTTAATATTGGATACAAGATCCTTGCAAAACCTCTATTCCTAAGGATTGTTAATCTGCTTCCTAAAGCGGTTAATAATACACAAACAGGGTTTGTCAAAGGAATATATAACTTAGAAAATATGGTTACCGATTGGGAAGCTATGGGCTAGGCCAAAAATTGAGGGCAACAAAGTGCTATGATGCTCATTGATTATGAGAAGGCTTATGATCATATAGAATGGAAATTTATAATGGTAATGCTAGAAAGTATAGGTTTCCCTCCCTTCTTTTGAAAGATGGTCTCAACTTTACTCCATGGAGATATGGTGACAATTGAAGTAAATGGGATAAGATACAAATTATTTGAACTTACTAGATCCATCAAACAAGTTTCCCGCTTGCCCTCTCCCTCTTTGTTATTTTTGCAGACTCCCTCCATTACCTTCTTAGGGATGATACCATGTTCCCTAAAGTGAAAGGTATTTCTCTTCCCAATGATCATGAGGTCTCCAACATCTAGTTTGATGATGACACAACCATCCTTATGAACCTTGATGAAGATAATATGGATTACCTTGTGACCAATGAAGACCTATTTTGGTTGGCCCCTGGCATCAAGATCTCTATCTCTAAGTCTATTATGTTGGGATGGTATTAGAACCCCCCAAGATGGTGGAGAAAATTTGATTTAGAATGGGAAGGCCACAATAATATTGTTAGATACCCGGGAATTCCATTTTTTGTGGACCCTAATATTAATGAAATGTAGTGTTGGGTTAAGGATAGAATTCTCAATAAATTAAATAAGTGGGACAACAAATTCCTCTCCTTCCTAGGGAGATTACAAGTATGTTAGAAAATCATCTCTTCCTACCCCATTTAATTCTCCTCAACCTAGATTTTTAACCAGAACCAGTTTAGCCTTATAAAAAAGTTTGTCAAAGACTTTCTCTAGGCTGATGGTAGAGAGAATAAGAAGTTGCATGTAGTTTCTTGGGATTGGTGCACTAGAGAGAAGGCCTGGGGTGGTCTAGGGCTGAAGGACCTTAGAACACAAGGCATAGAACTGGTAGCTAAATGGATTTCTAAAGCCTCCACAAGGAGCCTTGGAAAATCTTGATAAGGAACAACTTAGCTAGAGCTCATCCTTGCAAATCAAAATCTTGGACTAATCTATGCTACTTAGACCTGCTTGTTATAGAGAATAGTGTACTTGTTCAAGGTTTGAATGTCATGAATAGGACATACTTAAGAAGGCATGCCCTCCTTTTGCTAGGTGAATCAAAAAGGAATTGAGGAGCTCGATAATTGGTGGGGTTCTAAGAGTGTGTGTTTGCAATGAAAATATTGAAGTTATTACATTAATATGAAGTTAGGGATGTGGCTAATCAAACTTATCCCAATAATTAATTTAAATAAAAGTTTTATATGAAGAGTGAGCCATGAGGGATAGATTATGTAATATTTATTAGGTGTGGAAGAATAAGAAATGAAGGAATTTCAAGGAGGTTGCACATGATAAGGTTTGAATTGTAGTCCTACCATTTCTTTTCTTTGTTACTCTCTATGCTAGTCGTAGTGGAAGTTGAAGTTGTTGAGGAGGGAGATAGGAGGTTGTGGGGTGTACGAAGGAAAACTTGTGGGGGTTTTCTTTGTATTCAAAGTGTCATTTTTGTGTCACACCACAACAGATGGAGATATTTTTTACTACAAGGTGTGGAGCAGGTTTTATCAAGTCCTCAAGCTATGACAAAGGGTTTACCTTCTCAAGAGAGTCCTTATTTTTGAGATGTGGTGTTAGGATTTCATCAATACTCTATAAAGGTATGATATTGGAGGAAAGTTTTTGAGCAAGATTTTTCATGTGGAGGGGTACATGAAGAGAAAAAATTCTCAGGTCCAAACATTTAATGGTTTCTTGGAAACAATCCAATATAGACTAATTTTAGTGATTCAAGTAGATTTAGATGTGAAGGATGTAAATTACCTAAGGAATCATGCTTTAATTTGCAATTTATTGGGAATTCATGCTTCTTTTCCCTTTCTAGAGTTGTCCAGGTTCATTGGACATAGAACCTTGAAGGGGATTTAGAGATCATGATATCATCCAATGGATACTTCGCAATGCTTTTCTCTTGTCTAGTAGATCATAATAAGGCCTTTGAAGTTGATCCTTATTTTCACAATCAAGTGGATCTATTCATCAAGTTGTGGCACAGAGGATTTTATTTGATTGAGGAGATCCCATCTAAGATGCCAGTGTGGGTAAGACTTCATTGGCTCTTGTTGGAGTTATAGCCCAAGGATATCATGCATATGATAACATAAATTTTGTAAAAATTGGTGGGTCCATCATTGTAGACGATGAATAAAAGGGATATTTATTGACCTCATATCTATGTTGAACTTGATTTGAATAAACCGTTAAAAACTACAATTGAAATTTGGGTTGGATCCACCTCATGGGTGCAACATCTTGATTATGAATTTCTACCTTTCTCATGTCATAAATGCCATGAGTATGGACATATGTAGAAAAATTGTGTGAAAACTAGTTCTATAGGGACTCCTTCAAGAGATTTTCCATCTAATAAAGACCCTCACGTGCAACCAATGAAGGATAAAGGATTGACACAAGTGACAAAAGGATAAGATGATAAAGAAGGGTTTATTCCAAGATTCAAATAGGAATAAATGGTTGAAGAGAACACTCAAGGATAAGTAGTCTGAGAGGCTTTCTAACTAGTTTGACACCCTAGAATATTTTTATAAGAATTTGATGAACCCAAAATGTATGCATGCAAGTACCAAGCAATTATAATTAGAATAGATGGAGGTTGGGGTGGTTGAGAATCAAATTAACTTTCAAGGGAGGACATGGTGGCTCAAAGGAAATTGATTAGGCCATGGGTGATTTGTGTGACTTGGGTCTATCCAAAACAAAGGAAACACTCAAGGATATGATCCCTACCTCTTGAAGTGAGTTCCACTAACCTAAGGGATGATATTAAAACACAACTCATTCTTGGTTTGAAACAAAATAATTTCAAAATGAATATCCTGGAGAAATCTACTAAGATTGGAAGAAAGAATGATCAAGAGAATAATAAACTCATGGGAGATAATTTACTGGAATCATGGGTTGTTAAGACCATTGATTCCCACTTTTCCAACTCTTAGAGATGAAAATTTTATCATGAATGCAAGGGGCTGAACAACATTCCTATAAAAAAGGTTGTTAGGGAATTTACTAGAGCTCATTCTCCAAATATGATAATTATTTAGGAATTTAAGCTATTTGTGGAAGGCATGGCTAACATTTCTCCCAAGCTCTGCTAGAGGCACAAGTGAAAGTTAATTGGTGTCTAAGAAAATGCTAAAGGGATTTCCCACCTATGGGATCTTCATAAGCTCATTCCTTGTAGGTGAATTCTTAATAGGTATTCTCTTTCAATGATCACTTCTAATTTTGACACTAGATAAATACTCTTGTTTACCAATATTTTGAACTCCAACTAACTTTTTTTGAAAGCCTAGATTTATCAATCACATTAGATATGTGAGATCTTTTAATTCTCTTTGGCCTTAGATTTTGGTGGGAGATTTTAATGCAATCACTAGTTTGGAGGAGAAAATAGGTGGAATTGAATTTGGCTTGATTCATCCTCATATTTGTTTAAAGAGAATATTCTCCTTATCCATTTTACTAATATTAAGTCATGGAACCATGAGTTCACTTGGTGCAGTAGGGGGTGTAGAGAAGATTTTATTATTGATATTATGTTTATTATTTCATTAATGTCAAACCGATCCATCCAACATTGTCTAGATGCTTCGAGATTTGGTTCTAGAGTATTTTGTGGTAAACAAGTGGAATGTTTATGATCCAAAGAAATCTTTTCTTATTTTTGAAGTCTCGAGAAAATGTTTTTGGGTACATAAGGGAGATAGTGGCTTGGTTTTTTTCTTTTAGACCTAACTTGAGGGTAGTCATTACCATTTCCATTTTATATGTTTTGTTTGGGACAATTTTTTGCTCCCGACCTATTTGTTGGTTCCAAATATTCTTGATCAATTGGCTATGCATGATATAAGATTTTGTAGGATGATCAGTATTTTGAAATATGGTTGCAATTAGTATAATTACATGCTCTAGCTATTTTGGCTAACATGTATTGATTTAAATGCCACTTCACATTTTACAATACTTATATGGTCAACTCAATATTTTTTTTAAGGAAAAAAGTTTTGGTTGACTCAGTCATATTTTTGAAAAGAAAAAATTTTGTATATATTTGGGTTATGGTTGGAAAATTATTTGTACTGAGTATTATTTTTGAATGAAGAAGGAAGATTGTAGAATATCTAGATTTTTCAGATACGGGTTGAATCAATAGCCACATTAGAGTGTAGTATACCTAGATGATTTATTCATTCTAGTTCAAATTACTCTATACTATGTAATGGATTTTGTATTGTAAGCAGTATGTCTCCAACATTAAAACTATCTTATTATGTTTTGTCTCTTTCTACTCTAGCAGTGAGCCTCTATTAGAGAGTTTTGAGAAATGAGATCACTTCTAGTATTCATCTCATATATATAGTGAAGTGTTTTCATGAGTTAATTATTATCATGGTTTTTCCCAGTTGGGTTTTCCACATTTAAAATGTTGGTGTTATTATCTTTTTAAAATCTTTCGATTGCATAACTTAAATTGAATGTTTAACCTTGTCAATTAATTATTTAAAGAAGAGAAAGTTTTTATGTAGGATTATTCACGCCCACTCCCCCCTCTCAACCTCTCAAGTGTGTTAAAAAATTGGTATCAGACCATGGTTCCTCTACTTTAAGCTTAATTTATTGAGGTTGATTTGGAAGTCATGTAAACCATGTTTGAAGAAAACCTAAATGATATATATGATTGGGGATATTTCACTTGGGATGAGGATGGTGGAGTTGAGACTCTTTGGAAGAAGAGCTGAAATGTACTATGGCTGATCTGGATTCTACCAAATTTAAACTAAAGAAGGTTGAAGACAAAATTCTATTTCAGAAATTCTTCTGGAAGATGCAAAAGGCGATGTTGAAGATCTTGATAAAAAATTAAAAGACAAGTTTTATGCTTTCTCCAAAATTGAAGAGGAATTGTACAAACTAAAAAATGAACTAGAAAAAGCCAAAGAATAGATTGAAAAAGGGTTACAATTGAAAGGTGGAAAGGAATTTCTTGATGTTTTCCTAAGTTCACAAGGACAAAATTGTGAAAAAGTAGGTTTGGGATTTGAAGATGACAATAAATCAAATCATAAGGTAGCAAAAAAAACTAAGGATATTCATCTTCTAGAAACTAAGAGGTTCATCTTTAAAGGTAACTATTATGTTTGCAAACAATTTGGACATAAAACTATAGTATGTAGAAATTGATATAAAATAGATCAAATTAATTTAAGATACCATAATTATAACAAGATTGGTCACAAGGCCAATGAATGTAGAATAATTCAATCTCAATTTTAATTAAAGCAACCTTTTAATGACACTTGTTATGAATGCAATAAGGTTGGATGTAAAGCATTAGCATGTGGATTTGGTTATAGATCTAGAAGCAAACTATCAAAAAGGACTGATTTGTTACAATTGTAATAATATTGGTCATATTGCAAAATAGTGTAGAAGAAACTCTAAAAGAAATAGTACTCCAATGAAGACAGTAGATATCAAAAAAGAAAAAGAAAAAATGAAGAAAATTTGGGTAAAGAATCAGATCAAAAGGTGTTCACTGAATTTGATGTAGAAACTTCTTCTGAATTTTTTTAAGATGAATTGACATCCCTTGTTGGTCTGCCACTCTCTTTTGGTGATGTTACTCCTACTAACAATTAGTCCAAAACTATAGTCTAAGGGGGAGAATTATGAATTCTGAATTTTTAACTCCCGAAACCTTAAGGTAGGACACAATGAATATTCTAGAAGATATCAAGAGGTCTTTTTGTTTTGGATTGTGTCAACAAAAAAGAGAACATGAAACTGATGAATAGCTATTACCAAAAACCTAAAAAGGTTGCAATTAATGTAGAAAGGATATAATGGGATTTATCTCTTATTTCATCAATTCATGATTGTTTCAATCTGAAATGGAGATGATTTAGAGTACCTTATGGAAAATAGTACAGACAATAAAGGGGATTGAGACATTGTGTGGGTCTCACAAGGAGAGTAACTATGAATTTTTCCCTCATCTTTCAAACACACCATAGAGAGAAAAATCACATTGCATTCATAAAATATATATTTATTATGTTCATCTCATAACATGGGTTAGTCCATAATTGTAAGTATACATATGAAACATAATCATAGAACATATTCATAAATCATGAGCATATTTTTAGAATAATAATGTCCTAATTGTGAGGTCTACCCCAGCCGTCATAGTTCTCATTGATCACAGTTACACTTTTCAGTTGATATTTTGGATTATGATATACTTGGACATATGTTATTATTTCAGGATCAGATAATCCTATGTTATGTACAATCTGCATTTGGATTAATTTGTTTTGAACACTTATTTTATGCTTATAGTTGATCATGATTTACTTATGTTAGGTTTTTAATTTCATGATGCAGTTCATTTAAATACATTAGAAATGTATGGTGTAAAATGAGATGTTAAGTATTATGAACTTTGGGACCAAATGCTGATTGAATAATTATGAGAATGATTATGAGGTTGTGTGTGTTAAATGAATATGTAGTTTATGTTATTATCTTGTTACATCATTGGACCTACTGATGTTTGCATTGAGTGTGCAGGAAATTAACCATGGTATTAAATATGGGGAACAAAGAGTGAAACTATGTTATATACTAGAAAGCCAAGGTTCGGTCTAGTGAAGAGACTTGAACCTTGTTGTCTCATGGTTTTATTTGTGAAAGTAATTGTTAAATTTTATATTTAATTAAGTTAATTATTTTATGTAGTCATGCTATATGTGAATGGGTTAGAAATTATGTCGTGTCACTTTACACATGGGTGCATGAGGTGTTGGCATGACTAACCCATTTTCTAGGATAAGTATGACACCAACTAGAGGGTTAACCTTGTGAAGTCCCCAAGCTCACATAGGATATAGGAAACTTCTAGATGATTCAAGAAAGAGTAAACTCGGATTTAAACTTTAAGTGGAGTTTGGAAGGGTCTAGGAAGCTCCTAGGGGGGTAGTTGGGACCAAAATTAGCTACCCTACTTGATGTACTTGGGGTTGGGAGTTAATTTTTTGTCATAAGAAGGCCCTAGGCTCATAAATGAACCTCCTAAAGTACCTCCTTAGTCTTCATCCCAGTTTAGAAACTTTGGACAACCATCTTCTCAACTCCATTAAGTCTTCATATCTCATTTATGAGGGGAGGAAGATATTTGGAGGAGTAATGGAGAATTTATCCTTTCATTTATGATATGAGTCATGAGGTGGAGTTAGAGATCCTATTAGAGGGAGTTTGAGGAGTCTTCCTAGGTTGATCAGCCACTCTCTTTCTTAGAGACTTGCTAGTTTTGAAAGGACTTGAAATAGGATAAAAGGAGAAAGCTCTTCTCAAAATTCATTACCTTAGCTTTGGAATAGGTTGTGCTCTACTTTCTTTTAGTAATTCATGCTTTGTAGTAAGAAATGGTTGTTTTACTTTCAT
>BSBK01005168.1:107500-300000 GCA_027943335.1 Chamaecyparis obtusa
TCCATGTTAAGGAATCGACCCTGCTAAGAGTCCATACTGATAAAATTTCATTTTGAGATAATATTTCACATATTATCATATAACCATACTGACCCCAAAGTTGATAGATTCATTTTGTGCTCTCTTTTGTCATGTTTTTATTTCCCTTGATTTGTCCTTTCTTTGGGGCATTTCATAGTGAAAATATTATTTGTGGATGCATGTACACTACATTAAAAAAAATTCTCCCATTGAGGCATTTGCAATCACTTTAACGTGGGGGCATACACTCCGCTCACATTTTTCACAGACACACTATTTAAATGTTTCTTTTCATTTGGACCCCTTATGGATACACTTTCCTTAAGGACAAATCCTCCTTTTCTTTTTGATCCCTAAGAAAGCTTACCTTCCCTTAGGATAGATCTATCTTTGGATCCCTTATAGATACACTTTCTTTAGGGACATATCCTTCCTTTGTTTTTCTGACCCCTAAGGAAGCTTACCTTCCATTACGATGGGTCATTCCTTTTCCAAGTCCCTTATTGGATACACTTTCCTTAAGGAAAACTCCTTAATGAATTGACTAGCATGTTACACAAACTTGCTATAACTTTCAATGCCATCTTTTGCGACACCTTATTTGTGTGGTTCATAATAAGACACATAATCTTTTTAGGCTAAGATGATCTCTCTCTCTCTCATCTTAGTTTTGGATTTGATGAGGACTTAAGTCACTTCGGGGCTTGATGTTTCTTTGTATCTTTGACCTTGATGAGATCATCTTATGAATTTGATCTACTTTATCATGAGCATGAGTTTTCCTCATACTACCACTAAAGTGGGGGCTAAATGTACTGTCCTTAAAAGTTAGCACTCATTTATTTAGAATCTCTAGGACCTATTGGGCCCTATTTTAGTAATTTCCTAGATCTGAATGTGTTTATGCTTGATTTCCCACTCCTCTTTTTCCTCTCTCCTTGAATCTCTTCACACTTCCCAAATCTTGAAGGCTATTTTAAGATTTTCCTCTATGGGACTAGTCCAAATTTGGCATAGTCCTTGCGGGTTGTTTCTTAGTGGGCTCTGGGCCCAATGTGGGGGTGTTTTATTTTTTGACCTTAGTTGTGGGTCACCTATCATTTATGGACCCTAAAATGAGTATAAAAGGACATGCAAGCTCCTCATTTTGTTATCTACAAGTTCAAGAAAAATCCATTATCATCCATATGCAATCTCATTATAATAAATCAAGTCTATGTGCAAGCAATTATTGGTGATTTAAAGTGCTCATTTGGATTCAAGATTTGAATACAAGGCTCCCAAATCAAGATCTCTAAGTCTTCTTCCATCTATTTAAAAGAAATATTCTCTCATTTTGAAGCAAGATTCTCTCTTCCACGGTGGCCAAGTAGAGAAATACTCAAAGAAAGAAAGAAGATCCACATCCATCATTTTTCCTCTTCTTCTCCACTGAAGTGATCAAGCATATGTTCATTCAAGATCAAGGATTTGGAAAGTGTAGATCAATTGCATTTGTGATGAAATAATTGATTCTACAATGCATTTTGAACATGCAAACATCTTCATGGGTTTGTCAGATCCTAACATCCATCCATGAGGGTTTGACAAGAAGTGTGAATACTTACATTTGTCTTGTTTTACATGCATTTCTTATTTCCTTTCAAAGTTAATTCCTATACAGGGGCATGTCCAAGGGAAGCCCCTTTCCACAACAACTTTTCCCTTTTTTCTTGTGATAAGGAACATGTGGAAAAGTTGCAGATCAAGATTTTTAGGGTTTTAGAACCAAAGATTGATCCTCTACAAATTTTATTAGTTTTTACTATTCCATGACTAGGTCGACTTTTTGGGACTAGGCCAACTTGGATAAGAATTGTCTTGAGAGTATGCAAATTCCATAGTTAGGATTTACAAGTCTCATAATTGTAGATCCAAAACGGTTCCCAATTTTGAAATTTTTTTTTACAGTCAATTATAAATATAAAATTCACTTGTCAACCTCTAGCTCTTAAGGTAAGTTCATTATTCTTGTTTTCCTTGAGAATTTACTTTAATACATTATATCTAATATCATACTGTAGACACCTAAATTTGATTAATGATTTTAATTAAATTTAGTCTTCTTACTCGCATTATTGATTAAATAATAATGCATTATTTAAATTGATCAATTTCATCCCCCTAGTTAATTAATATAATTAATTAACTATAGTCCAATTAGTCTAATGGAAACGCATAACCATTTAATTAATTAAATCTCTATTCTTTTGTTAATTTGAATGGATACACTTATCTATTTAAATTAATTCATAAATCCCTTTTTGATTAAATAACTCCTATATAATCAAATTTGAGTACATGGCTCCTAACTTTAACCCTTAACCAAACCCATCCCAAACTCCTAACATAGATTTCATGCTCAACCCAACCCATTCATACATTCAAATCCTTCTTAATTAGCTAATGACTCATGATTACCTAATCATTAGCTAATCTAACCCTCCATTCATTATCTCTCCTTCCATCACATCCTCCTAATTCTCCCACTTGCCCTCTAATCCAAGCCTAATCACCCCTTAATCATTTGCACAATCCTAATCAAATGGATTAGCAAACCCAAGTCAACTCTCTTGTTGCATCCTCACATCTCCCAACCCCCAAACCTCATGTCAACCATGAATGCTCTTACACATCTCTTACAAACTCCATCTCCCTCTTACACCTTTGTCCCTCATCCCTCTTCCCAAAATGGTCACATTCCTCAAGGATTTGACCTCTCCTCTCAACCTCTCTTATTGTGACACTTGTCACAATAATATTCATTTGACAAAGCACAATCCATGTGCTCTCTCTTGGATGCATCTCAACCCTCCCTCATCTTTCCATCTTGACCATCCATTTGACCTCCCCTTTTCCTATAAATTGAAGGCTCTTTTCCTTCATTATCATCCACCATTTTGAGCAAAGTTACCATGCTATTTTAAAGAAAAAAAATCACATCCATACCCTCATAATGCCAAAATCCTCCTACATTTGAAGCTTGAGAAAACTTTGAGCACACATCCAATCTCTTGGACCAAATCCACTCAACAAAGAAGGCTTCACATTTGGGTTTGTGAGAGGTTTTCAAGCTTGTTATTTTGTTTATGTTATTCTTTATGGTCTTAGCATAAGTGTTATCTTCTTTATTTTGTTGAATTCTAGTTTAGTTTAGTATTCCTTAACACTACATTTTAGGTATTACACATACATTTCTAGTTATCATTTCATAAGTACTTTACATAGCATATACATAATTTTTTGTTCCTACAAGGAATACCCCAAAATAATATTTTTTTCTAGATCATGCATTAGCATCCCTTCATACTTTTGGGTTGTGCTAATCAGATTTGGCCAAAGGGTGGGTTTTGTATTCCAATGTATATGAGAAGTGGGAATCTACCATTGATAACCATTCTCCATATCACACATACATACATACACACACATATACTTATATATATACATACATACACATTCTACAATCCTAAAAAGTTAACATCTATAATTAGATGATCATTTTAGCCCAATTTTAGTATTTATGGGTTTCCACATTGATTTCACACTCTCCTAGCACCCACTAGACCTTTAAATTATTGTTATAAGTCTTTTGCTAATTTAATTTCCTCAAAATGTGAGGTAAGACAATATTTATAGGTTTGTTCCTCTATTTTTTTCTCTAATCCCATAATTCATTTCATCACCCAAGTCCTATATCACAAATTAAGGCATTTAAATTCTATCTCAACCTCTAAATTGACCATCAAATATTTTCTTGCATCCACTAAGTGTTTGGGACCCACAATTCTATTTTGGCCCTAAAATAGGTGGTATAGATCAGCCTAGCTGATCTATACCCTTCATTTTGGGCCCAAATTTAAATTGGGTCCATGTCTTGGCAATTCATCAGAGAATTTGGACTCACAATTGACCTAGATGATTTTTACCTCTTGAGATATTGTGAGGCATATAAAAACCCTATCTCTCAACATTTTGGTATCTATTACCATCCTCAAGAATTGATGATCACAAAATCAATAAATTTGCATCCAAGCATTCTCATGGTCTTCAAGCATACGAGTCTACAAGTATTCAAAATATTATCCTTCATTATCAAGCATTATGGATAACTACAACAAAATTTCACAAGGCTCATCTTTCATGATTTCCTTTTGTGTTTTTATGGAGTCCAAGCTATTGCATGAACATTTTTGATCACGTCCAAAGAAGCATTGCATCATCAAGGCATGAGGTAATTCCCAATTAAGATATAGCTCCTATTTCATCTTTACATTATGTAATTTCATTGCATTTTAAAGGTTGATGCATAAAAAAGGGTTTGATCAAGGTAAACCTATTTTACCAACCTTCTTCCCTACTTTTTTGCGTGAAAGACTAGGCTACTGATTTTTTAAATATTTTCTAGGAAGATTGGGAACATTTAGAGTGATCCTAAAAGTTTCAAGTAGAAAACCTACTTACAGATCAAGCCAACTAACCTATACTCAAGTACATGTTGAGCTAGTTGACCTATACCCTAAAAAATAGGCTTAAATTTTATAGGAATGCATGTTATAGTGTCACAATCTTAAAAAAATTGTTACAATTTTTTTTTGGATTTCCATTTGTTAGTTATTTAGATTTTAGTTTCTTATTTCCTATTTTGAATTTCTATATTTATTATCCTTTTCCATTTCAAAATTACATATTTAGATAAGGAAACCATTTTCCCCATTTAGCACTCGAGTCACCTCATGAACCTATTGGGGAAATTTTCCTTGCAAATGTGCAATCTTAGAAAGGAGAGGTGAGCTAACCTATTTTCATTGCTTTGATTTTTCTATTGTACATTTTGGTGAACTTGAATCATAAAATTTTCACTTTTGATTTGGTTCTTAGATCTTATTTGTATGTATTACATTGTCTCATTTTACGTATTCATTTTCAAGAAAAAAAATGGACATAAAAATTTCATTTTACATTGTCTCTCATTTGATATAGAGAAATAAAAACAAAAACAAAATATTATTTTCATGCATTAGTTAGTAATCATTGCATTTCATATAAATCCTTTCATTTCTTATTTATGCACTTGCATTGGAAAAATATACATATAGCTTCATAAATTTTTTACATGTCATGTTGGTTTGTTCATCATGAATATCTTCTATAATCTTAATTTTATTTTTACCTCCTAAGGGCCCTCCTACCTTCCTTCTCATGAGGACATATAGAGGCAAGGTAATAATCATTTTCTCAATAATCTCCCTATTTGGGATGAACCATTATAAGACAATGTTGATTGTTCTCTTGATATGCATCTCCCCTATGTGGGTACTAAACAACCCCATAATAGGTAATAATAATCACGCCAAAGATTTTCCTAGGAATAGTGTATTCAGACTAGTTATTATTTCCCTATCATAGAGTGTATTTAAATTGTTAACCCAGGGACGTATACTTGAAATGGGACAGCACGGTTTGTGCATTAAGCCTCTCATAAAGTCATCTTACTTAAGTTGTAGGAAAGAAAAATGTATAGGAAGAACTAAGCTATTGCTATAGGAAAGTAAAACACATAGCTGAATAAATGAAATTGATGTAAACAACCATAAGTTTAACTTCAACCTATTCTACCATTACGAAGCATGTACTATGACTATCTTTGCAAATGTTGTAGGAACATGCACAGATATAATGTTGCACAAAAAAGTAGTGAACACTACTTCAAATCATGAAAAAAAATCAAATACTTACTCTACTCTAATCTATTCCACCTCCCAAGTGGGCCCCCTTGGTTGATTTGTATTAACTAAAAACACAAAAGGTAACTCAAAATTACTCTTTCATTTCATATATGTTCAAAAAATAGATTGCATCATAACAGTACATAGAACCAAAGAGTAACTTGTTCTTTAATATAATAGTAATACAATCATTTGTCTAACTAGATTTACAACAATCATATCCCTATATATAGAGGATTGACATTTGAACATTCAGCTAAGTTTTGAATTGATTCATCCATGAAGAAGGGAGACTGCACCAGTCCACAATGGAAGATCATAAAGACTAAATAACCATTTCAATAGAATATTGATTTTAGAGGAGATTTAGCATGGTCGTGCCCCTATATTCCCTAAGACATTTGTTCCTTCAATACTGTAGGCATGTCTCACGGTTTTCTTAATGATTCATCTTATCATGGCCAAAACTTCATCACTTCCTCATCAATGCAACTGATTTACTCTCTAGTCATTCCTTCTATCCTGGTAGATTAGTTGTATATGCATGTATATTCAAGTATTCAACTTAGTCAACTTCATCCAAATATTAATACATACATTAAAATAATTATATAAAATATTGCAGTATATATATAATATTAGCAAGTTGTGTCTACTATTTTCTACCCATAAGTTTGTGGATATATCTGTACTTATAGTATGTATACAAATTCAAGCACTTAAAAAGTCACACAAATGTTTTCAGAATGTCTAGGAACAGAGCATAAAAACAACATAAAACAAAGACAAACTTTAGCACCATCATTTACCCCCCAACAAGTATAATGCTTGTCCTTAAGCATTACACTTCTTGGAAACACCTCTGAATTCTCCAACCTCATTTTTGCCTCTCCGCTTGCTCTTGAAGGTGTAGTAGAACCCTCTGGTTCTTTCCCAATAGTCCATTTGGTAATCTTCCTAAAGCTGGTCCAACTTTGCAGTGTTAATGTCATACAATGGCCATAGGATCATTGGTGGCTGAAAGGTTAGAGGACACCAAAGCTCTCTCCTAATTTGTTTCGCTAATTGCATGTATTTCAAAGCTTTGTTTATGACTACCTCTAAATTAATAGGACTATGTGGCTTAGACTTTTTAAAAACCTCAGGCAATCTGTTCCATCTACTCCTTACTCCAGCTATGACTCTTTGGAATATGAAATAAGGAAATCCTTGGTATTCTCTGTAGACTTTATCTCTAATAGTGAAAATATTGTCTCTAGTTTCTGGTGTTGTCTTTTCATAGGTAAGTGTGAACCAATCTCTCTTGACAGAACATTTGGCTTACTAGACTGAGCTCTTAAAGGTAAATGCTCTGACTTTTCTTGATCCCTATAATTGTCTAGTTGTTTGTCATAGTTGGCTTCATTATGCATCCAAGAAATTAATCCTTTCATATGTACATCCCCTATGTAAAGTAAGGGATTTCAATCAGTTTCATTTGGAATGATGAAATTGTGAAGATAAAACTCACAAAGAAAATTTTTCTGCCAAACAAGAAGTTTCTGATATAAACCATAAAATTCTTCAATTGTTCTAAACTCAGAGTCTTTATGCTAGATAGTCATCATTAACTGGAACAAAAGGAATTTCTCTTTTAAAAAAATGGCATAAACCCCTAGGGGAGGCCTACAAGCTATGATTTGATTAGCCAATTTTAGGGCATGATCCATCTTTTGTTTCTATTTCTCTATTTGTTCTTTTAGGTCCTCAATTTCTTCTTTCTGATCATCAATCTCCTTTTGTAGCTTTTTCCTTTCCTCTTTTCACATAGTGTTTTTAAAGATAAACTGAGTGTATAGACTAAAGAGAATAGATTGCAAGGTAGGTAGGCCAGGATCCTCTGGTTGATTTTTTTGTCTTTTCTCTACAATACGGGCCTACTCTAGATAATTTGTGTACCAAGTTCTCCTGAAAGGTACTATGGTATTCAGAGTATAAGAATCAACTAGTGATTAAGGCAGCTGAACCTCCTAATGATGGTCCTCTTGAGATGTTTGAGTGCTTTCTTTAGGTCCACTTTGTTGTGTGGAAGGATCATTAGGAGATTAATCATTTACATTCTAAGGAGGATCTAGAATATTTGGTTGAATTGGGGAATCATCTGAGACATACTCAATATGAGGCTTTGTAGTAGTCTTTTCTGATGGAGTATCTTGACTATCTGGGGAAACTTGAGGAGTTTGTCTCCTCATCCTAGAACTTATTCTTAAAGGAGTTCTTATGAGCCCGACAGTTTTCTTTTTGCCAATTTTCTTTAGTCCCTCTGCTACAGGAGCCAATTTCCTTTTCCTACTTTTTGAAACTGTAAGGTTTTGAGGTTTTGTTTTAGGAAGTGGATTTCCTTCACCAATATTTTGTTTCCCTTTACTTTGAGATGAGGTAGGTACATTGTCTTTAGGGATAGGGGAAGGTTCCTTTCTTGTATGATTATCATTTCTCTTTCTTTAGGAATATCAGCTAGCTCAAAGGGTATTTCACTCTCAAGAACTGGTTGTTCAAAAGGTTCATTTTGAGTCTGTAAGGTTTTGACTCTAAAAAATTATTTCCATTCCAAAGGAGAGACGTATCTAAGAGATCTTTCAACTAATAATTTTACTAGGGAATGATGTGAAACAAAATTTGTTTTACCCTTCTGAGTTTCCTCAGCACTTATACTTAGCATGTTATATAGAAAATTTGGAATATTCACTTGAAGATTATTTTTGATGAAGCTAAGTAATTTAAAATTGTGTGCATATAAATGGGAAAATATTCCTTTGCATGTGAAATACCTTATAATGTGCATCACCATCTCACTGTATGGAGTTTGAAGTGACATGTTCTTGCATCCTTGTTTGTTTACTTCCAGAGGAGGGTCAAAGGGAAGTGTGAATTGAGTTCGCGCCAACCTGCAATCATGCTTGTTGGGGTAATACTCCCCAATTGCTGGAAAGCCTATAACCTCTACAATACATTCCTTTGTCACCAAAATAGTCACACCCTAGACATTTTCTTCCCCTTCCTCAAATTTATTCATGAATTCAGCAGCCACATCCTCATCAAATTTTGTTAATTTCAAGAAATACCCAAGCCATCCGTAGGCATGAAATTTGTGGACGGTTTCTATATCAGTTAAAAAAATAGTATGAACCACTAGTTCATGCCACATCAGTTGGCCTCCCATTATTCAAAATTCCTTCTCCAAATTTCTTTCTCAATCTACAAATTTACGACCTCCTTTTTTCTCTGAAACCCCAAATTTCCTAAATCCTTATGAAATACCCTTCAATTAGTCTCCTAACTGCACCTCAACTTCAACTCCCTTCAATCTCTGTGTTGCATTATTTTAAAAAAATGGGCAATATGAATGATAATGACATTTTATGGCAACGAATTATGTTTTTAAGTGCAATTAACTCTCACACAAGTTGATTATGTCATCTAGGGTTACATCAATCAAGAATCAAGAATAATCAAGGAATTTAGGTACAATAATTTGTGCAAACAATGCAAGGACTTAATGACATGACACTTAAGTACAAGTTTGGGTTGGCATACAATCTAATTTGGGATGATAGGTACAAAAAATAGTGACTTAAAAATTATTACACTTCTCTGCCCCATACGAAAGAATTACAAGTGTCCACACTTGTCATACTTCACAAGAGGTAGAAAACTTCCGTAATGCCAAATGATATAAATATATGTAGTATTAGATATAATTGCTGAAATGTGTGTGCTAAAAGTGGAAATAAATTGAAAATTTGTCCCTATCATGTTTTTGTCAGATGCGCTGGAAGGATGAGAATAGAATTCATCGTGAGATGTACAATCATTGAATGTATTTATGTGTTGATGTGGAATTTATTGAAAGCTTTGAAAATTTGAGAAATTGGGTGACATGGAGTATATGTGGGTGGAAGATAAAGAAATGAGGTGTGTTGGAAAGAAGAATTAAGAAAGTGAATGGAGAATGAGACTTCAGTTGAGATGAAGTTTCTTTTATGGGCGTACCTAAAAGTATCTTAGGGTGAAGCTGTAGGAAGAAGGTTGACACCTTCTACCATAGGAGTTATTACCTTTGTCACTGTTGGGTCGACTTCTTGAAATTGCTATAGGAACTCTTCCTTAGTTTGTGGTTGATGGTATAGATAGAGTTTATGGTCATTGACCAATAATTTGAAGTGTACTAGATCAATTATTGTTAATTGAACTATGCCATTATCAAAGACATGATATATCTCATATGGTCCTAGCCATCTTATTTGTAGTTTGCCTTATGTTCTTGATATCTTGAATCAAACAATAGTGCCTAGTCACCTACTTTGAGCTGTTTGTTCTTAATGTGAGAGTCATGTCATTTCTTCCTTTGTTTTTGGACCATCTTTGTGTGCTCTAATGAAGATTTCCTCATTTCATCCAAAGAGTTGAGATGTAGTAAGCATTCTCACTGTGCTATAGGAAGATCAATGTTCATCTTCAAAGTAGTTTGTAATATTTTATGTTCAAATTCAATTAGGAGCATGGCTACTTTTTCCATATAGTAGCTCAAATGGAGTTAGTCTAGTTTTTGTTTTCCATGTGGCTCTTTATGCCCAAACTACTTTTGATAGATGATTGCTCCAGTCTCGGTGGTTGAGTTGAACTATTTTTGTAAGGATTGCTTCATTTTCCCTATTGGTGACTTCAACCTGACCTTTGACTTGTGGATGGTAGGGACTAGATTTCCTATGCCTGATGTTGTATTCATTCATGAGGTCTATTATTAGATTGGATGTAAATTGTTCTCCCTGATTAGTCACTATCTCCCTTGGTACTCCATAACGAGTGAATATTTCTTTATACAGGAATTCTGCTACTTTGTTGTCATGGACATGCTTCATTGCCTTCACCTCTACCCATTTTATAACATAATTTGTGTATACCAAGATGTTTGATTTTCCATTAGATGGAAGGTCTATAGGACCAATAAAATCCATACCCCATTTGTCAAATGGTATGACAACCACTTGTGGATGTAGAGGAATTTCATCTGATTTTGTAGAATGGCCCATCCTTTGGCATTTATCACATTTTGTGGTATAATTGGTTGCATCTTTGTGAAGTGTGTGCCAGTAGTAGCCTGTTGTCAATAATTTCATTGATGTCCTTTTTTCTGCAAAGTGTCCTCCACAGGTTTCATCATGGCAAGTGTGCATGATGCCATATGTTTCATCTTCTCAGACACACCTCATGATTTGGTCTGGGCCAGTGTAAAACAATGTGTTGTCAATCCATGAATATTGAAAGCTCTTCTCAACTAGAAATTTCCTATCCTTGGGAGAGAAGTGTGTAGGCATCTTGTTTTCTGCAAGGTAATTGGCTATATCAACATACCATGGGGTCTTGATTTCTATGTGAAACATATGTTCATTAGGGAATGTGTCACCTATCAATGATGTATCCATATTGTCATGTTGTAGTCTGGACAAATAATCTACTACAACATTTTCTTTTCTTGTAATAGAAGAAGCCATCTTGCTAACCTTCCTAAAATGATAGGTTTATTCATAAGATATTTTATTGCAACATGGTCAGTATGAAAAAATATTGGATACCCTATTACATAGTGGAAGAATGTGTTCAAAGCATAGACAACTACCAGTAATTATTTTTCTATGATTGTGTAGTTTAACTCTGGTCCATGTAGACTTTTATTGATATAGTAAATGACATTTTCAAGTTTTTCAGACTTCTGGCCTAGAACAACTCCTATTGCATAATCAAAGGCATCAATATGTATATGAAATGGTAGAGTCCAATCATGGCCTTTTAGTACTGGTTCTTTTGTAAGAAGGTTCTTAAGCTACAGGAATGAATCTTCACAAGTTGGGGTCCATGTGAATTTGGTCTCTTTTGTAAACAAAGTGTATAGTGGAATGGCTATTTGATTGAAGTTTTGAATGAAAAATCTATAATATCTAGCATGTCCTAAAAAGTATCTAACATATTTTTGCTTAGTAGGTATAGGCAATGTAAGGATTGCCTCTATTTTTGCAAGATCCACTTGTATTCTAGCTTCTGAGATGAAATACCCTAGTACAACTCCTTGCACCATCATGAAATATTTCTCACTGTTGAGAGACAGATTGTGTTATTTTCATCTGATCAAAAATTTCTCCAAATTCTCCAAATCTTCTTCAAATGTGACACCGAATGTGAAGTCATCCATATAAACCTCCATGTAGTCATGTGATATGTTAGCAAAAATTTTGATCACAACCCTTTGAAATGTTGCAGGTGCATTACATAGACCAAATGGTAAAATTGAATATGCATATGTTCCCCAAGGACATGTTAATGTTTTATTTTCTTGATCCTTAGGTGCAATGCTAATCCGATTGTATCCACTATATCCATCAAGAAATGAGAAGTATTTTTTCCTTGTTAATGTATCTAAAACTTGATCAATAAATGGAAATGGAAAATGGACTTTCTTAGATGCATTATTGAGCTCTTTGTAATCTACACATATTCTCCATTTACCCCCTTTCTTAGGTACTATTACAAGAGGTGAAACCCATTCAATATCTAAGATTGGATATATGAAACCAACATTTAGTAGTTTATGTAGTTTAGTTTTCACAATTTCTCTGAGGGCTAGGTTGATCCTTCTCTGAGGCTGACATGGTGTTAGATTTCCTTCATTGATGTAAATCATATGGGTATAGATTTTTGGGCTTAATCCTTTCATATCTCCATAGTCCCAAGAGAAAGCTTTTTCATGTTTACATAGGAGTTGGGTTAACAATGTTAATTGTTCTTGTGGTAGTTTATTTTTAACACGAAGTTTATGGCCAAGTGAGAGTTATACAATAGTTTTTAGCTCTAGCATTGATACTTCTGATATAGGGTTGGTTTATATCTCACAAGGTAATAGTTGATGGATGATTTCAGGTTATGTTGGTAAGAAACAATTTTCATAGGTAGTCAATTACAAAATTGAACTTTGAGAAATATCTTTTGTTGTAACACAATCATTTGTTAGGATACTCTAAAGCACATCATCATCTTCTTGTAGTTTTAGAAAAAAATTTCTATGTAACATCATCAAATGAGAAATAGAGTTTATTTCTTCTTCCTTATCTCCTAAGTTTGTCCAAATCGGAGTGTTCAAATCTGCCTGTGGTTGGGATGGAGGATGTAAGGCTAACTTATTGATGGTTTTTCAATCAGAGATGGTTATATTTCCTGATCTACATATGATATTTGCATCTTTTGTTTCTAACCATGGTCCTCCAAGGAGCACTGGATAAGCAACAAGGGTTACTTTGGGTGATAGTGTCATAAGGTCAGCAGGGTATTCCTAGAAATCCAATGTGAATACTATATCTTCGATTATGTCATCTAGGGTGATTATATAACTGTCTACAAGTTCTAAGATTTTTGGAGTTGTCCTTAATCTCTCTATACTTAACCTATGCATAGTATCCTTGGTCATGACATTTATAGTAGTGCCTAGGTCTATCAAAGTATTCTTCACCGATTGGCCATTAATTATTACATCAACAACTAGGCTTCCCAGATCAGAGTACTTTGGAATCATTATCTTTCCCAATATTATATCAGCCAATACACCTATAACATGCACTATTTGGGGATCCTTTTTCTTTCTTCCAAGTTTCTTAAGACACATCTCTTTAATGGCTTTCACATAGAGTGGAACATCTTTAATTGCCTAGAACAGTGAGATTTGAATATGCATGTTCTTCAATTGGTCAAGGATATCAAATGGTGCTTCTTCTTGGATCAGAGGTTTGTCTATCCTAAGCCTCTGAGGAAAAGGAGGATTAGCTGGGATCTGAGGATCATTTTTTCTTGGCATCTTAGTTGGTAAGGTTGTATTCGGCTAAGTAGCTTCTAGTTGTGGTGTTGATGTTGTAGGAGTGTTTGGTACTTCTATTATAATGATAGGTTCTAGTACTGGCAGAGTAGTACCAGATCTCAAGTGAATGTCAGTTATGTCCAATTCATAAGTAGTGTATTATTGAGCTTTAGTAGTGTAGACTAGTTGTTGTTGCTTATTATTAGGATTTGGTTGTGGTTGAGTAGGTAATTGTGTTGGTTGTGGAGGAGAACTTGTGGCTATAGGAGGTGGCATAAGTGTCTTTTGAGGAACTGGTGGTGGCAATGATTAGTAGACAAGATTCTGATTAAGCCATTATTGAGGTCCCCTCTATTGATTATATGGTTTCCAATTTCCTTGTGGTGGCTTCCATTGATTTTGAGATTGTGGCTATGGCCATTGGGGTTGTTGGGTGTTATACCACTGGTTCAACTGAGTATTTGGCTAGGCATTATTCCATACAAGTTGGAAGGACTTTGAAGGATATTGGAAATTTTAGTTTTTCCATTGGCTATTATAATACTTATAAGATTACAAAGGGTCTTGAGGCATACCTTGGCTTGGAGCCCATGGGTGACATTGAGCAATGAAGAAGACTTTCTCATCCTCTCCCTCAATTTTCCTGAGCTCAGTAGGAATATGTTGTGTTTCTAGATTTGCTACCAGCTTGCACTGATAATCCTTCTTTTGATTTCTACAATGGGGACAATACTTAGCTAATTTTTCCTCAGCTTCTTCATGTTTCTTTTTATCTTTCATTGTATCCAAGTGAGTGGCAACATCGTTAATAATGTCTTGTTTAAAATCTGACAACAAATTTGAGATTTCCATCTTTGATATACTGGAGCTATTTCCTTTTGCAAGTGTGGGATAGAATCCTCTGCCCTTATTTACTGTTGATCTTGAATAGTTCAAGTAGATTTTCTTGAGATCATCGCAAGAAGATTGAGATATATCTCCTCTAGCTAGAAGGTCCAATGCTTCATGATAGTTGTCATTTACTCCTCTCAAAAAGATGAGTTTTTGTGAATCCTCCTGCAATGCATGTTGAGGATTCTTATACAGATTGTACAAGAAGTGTGAGATGTAGTCTTTCAGAGTTTCATCTTCTTTTTGTGACATTTGAAAGATGTCATCCCCTCTCAAATCACCCCCCTTACAATATTATTTATATTTTTGCATAAACAGGGTCTACATTTCATTCCAATCAGTTGTTGCATTAGCCCCTAATCCCATTAACCATCATAGGGCTGACTCCTTTAATGTGGCAGGGAAAAACTTGAGTTTATGACTATCAGTGTTATAGTCAAAACTTTGGCAAAGAATGTCAAACTCAAATAAAAAGTGTAAGATTTCACAAATGTGCAAATCCACAAAAAACCAAGATCACCTGCAAGCAAAATACCAGAAGCTGGAGCGAAAACCTAAGAGAGAGAGAGAGCAAGGGTTTTGAGAATCTCAGCGGAGTGAGAGCAAAATTGTATTTCCCAAAAGTATGAACAATAATTACAAAAAGCGGCTTATAAGGTGAGAAACCCTAAAGCCGGAGAAAGCTAGGTTTGTGCATTTAATAATTAATAAACATATTAATTATTATGCACCTAAATGACAAGCTTAAGTGAAAAAAGAATAATAGTGACCTTTAATAATTAAATCAGATAGACTTAATTATAAAGGTAAAAATACTATTACTCTAACACCCCCCCTTAAGCGAAGCTCAGGAGGAAGCTAACCTAGCACAACTAAGAAAGCAGGAAAATGGGTCCCGGCAACAAGGCCTGATCAGGTACCCAACAACAAAGAAATCTCTGTGAACCGGGGAAATAGAGAAAACCCAGTGGGAAAAACCCTACCCCAAAAGGAGATACAACAACATGCTGAAAAGAAACATGAAGGAAGGAAGGACTCAACAAGACCCCCCAAGGACAACTTCCGTCACCCCAAGCATAGAACGCAACTGAAGATAGTGCGGAGATGCAAAGGGTTTGGTGAAGATGTCAGCAACCTGCGCGTCAGTGGGAATGTACTCCAAAGTGAGAACACCATCCTGAATCTGCTGACGGATGAAGTGCATATGAAGCTCAATGTGTTTAGTGCGCTGATGCTCCACCGGGTTGCGGGAAATGTGAATAGCACTCTGATTATCGCACCACAGAACAGTGGGACGATCAGGAGGAAAACCAAACTCAGTCATCAACTGCCGAAGCCATAAAATCTCCTGACTAGCATGAACTGCCGCTCTGTACTCAGCCTCTGTAGATGAAAGTGCTCGAGCGTTCTGCTTCTTTGCACGACCATGTGATAGGACCAGAGCCAAGACAAAAAACAAAGCCAGAAGTAGACTTCCGATCATCAACATCACCAGCCCAATCTGAGTCAGTGTAGCCAACAATGTGAGGAGCCCCTGATGTGTAGTGAATGCCATACATAAGTGTGCCCTGAATGTATCTCAAAATACGCTTGGCAGCTTGCCAATGACTCTCATGAGGCTCATGTGAGAACCGAGAGACTAGACCAACTGCAAAGGAGAGATCAGGATGAGTGTGTGTCAGGTATAACAAACTACCAACCAACTGCCGATACAAAGTAGCATCCACTGAAGGCGTAGTGCAAGAGGTAGACAAAGTAACACCCAACTGAAAAGGTGTGGGAGCAGGCTTGCAATCAAGCATATCAAAGCGCTGAAGCATGTCAAGAGCATACTTCTGCTGGTAAACAAAGATCCCAGTAGGTGACTGCACAATCTGTAGACCCAGAAAGAAGTGTAAAAGACCAAGGTCGGTCATCTCAAACTGCTCCATCAATGCGCACTGAACATCCTGAATCATAGAAGATGAGCTACCTGTGATGAGAAGATCATCAACATATAGCACAAGTATCAAAATCTCATCCTCAAGACACTGAATGTAGACTGTAGGATCGGAATGACAGCGTGTGAATCCTGTAGAAAGCAAAAAAGAGTCCATCTTCTCATACCAAGCCCGAGGGGCCTGTTTGAGACCATATAAAGAACGCCGAAGTCTGCAAACCAAGGAGGAATCCTGCACAAATCCTTGAGGCTGCTCCATGTAAATCTCCTCACTAAGATCACCGTGCAAGAAAGCACTCTTCACATCCATCTGAAAAATGGGCCATCCCTGAGAGGCTGCGAGGGATAAGACAAGGCGAATAGAGTTCATCTTGGCGACAGGGGCAAATGTCTCAGTGTAATCAATACCCTCAACCTGTGAAAAACCCTTCGCAACAAGACGTGCCTTGTACTTATCAATAGAACCATCAGCAGCAAACTTAGTACGATACAACCACTTGCATCGCACTAACTTTCTTCCCTTAGGAAGCGAACAAAGATCCCAAGTATGATTCTTCATCAAAGAAGAATACTCCTCCTCCATAGCACTGTCCCACTCAGTATGTCCTGTCGCTGCCCCAAATGTCTGAGGATCACCACAAATAGCATGACTCAGAAGACTGGAACCGGCAATATGGGACCGGGTGCGACGAGAGGTGGAAGGGTCACCAGCCAGAGATCCTGCAGCATCAACTGTAACACGAGCCCATCTAGGCATCTGTGGAGGATCCTGTGGTGGAGGTAAATGGGGATCACCAAGATCTTCATCCTCATCATCCTGAAACACAACTGGAAGAGAGGAGGGAGTAGTGGTGAGTGAAGTAGACTCTGGAAGCGGAGTATCTACTGCAGGAAGGCGCTCATCAAACTGGACATCCCGTCGAAACAGGACCTCTCTGGAATCAGGATCAAACAACCTATATGCCTTAACATCCTCGCAGTAGCCAACAAAAATGAGGTGTCGGCTCTTCCGCTCCATCGCTTTCCTCTGAGCGTCAGGCACAAATGCCCATGCTTCACTGCCAAAAACTCGAAATGAAGATACATCAGGCTTGACATGAGACCAAGCCTCCTCAGGAGTCATATGTCGAACTGCCTTGTGAGGCATCCGATTCTGAATATAGTTGGCACAATTGACTGCCTCTGCCCAAAAGGACGAATCCATGGACCTGGACTGTATCATACAATTAGCCATCTCCCGAAGTGTTCTGTTCTTTCTCTCTGCCACACCATTTTGCTGAGGGGTGTAGGGCACTGAAAACTGATGCTGAAGACCATGTTCAGAGCAAAAAAACTCGGAAAGCCTGGTTCACATACTCCCCCCATTATCGGTGCGTATCCGGCGAATAGAAAGACCCGATTGCTTCTCCACAAATGTCTTAAAGACTCGAAATGAATCAAAGACATCAGACTTGTACTTCAAAAAGTACACCCATGTGCGCCTGGAGAAGTCATCAATGAATGTGAGCACATATCTGGCACCAGAAAAAGAAGGAGTAGGAAAGGACATGAGGTCACTATGAATCAACTCCAATGGTGCCAAAGCACGAGTAGCTCGTCCCTGAGGAAAAGGATCCCTATGTTGTTTGCCAAGAACACAACCCTGACAAACCCCATCAGTGCAAGTAATCTGTGGAAGCCCAAGAACAAGTGCCTGTGTGCTCATCTGCTGAAGATATCTGTAATTGACATGGCCCAAACGCTCATGCCAAAGTCTACTCACTGAATCTGCATGTGCTATAAGACAGGAACCTGTGCCAACAGAAGACTCAAATCCATCAAATCTGTATAGGTGGGATGCAGTGTCAACACTCCCAGTAGCCACAATCATCTCAGTATCATGTAAGTCCCGAATAACCACATCATGTGGTGAGAACTCAACTGTCTTACCAGAGCCAGAGTGGCAAATCTGATAGATAGACAGAAGGTTCGTCGAAATGTCGGGGACAAAAAGAACATCCTGAAGAGAACCCCCAGCTAATGCAACTGAACCAGAACCCAAAACCGAAAGATGAGATGAGTTCCCAACAGCAATCTGCGAAGTAGCGCAAGGAGCAATTGAGGTGACCAACTTCTGAGTGTGAGTCATGTGGTGAGAAGCACCGGAATCAAGAATCCAGGTGGGCCCAGAAGTCATAGCTCGTGCAGTAAGAGCATGACCTTTCCCTGCAGGAGAGGAGGTGGACTGGGGAGTTGAAATGTGATGCTCCTGCATGGCTTCCTCTAAAGCCTCCAAACGTTTCCAACACCTGGAAACGGGATGTCCATCCTTGCCACAAAAGCTACAGGTCTCAACTGATTTCTTCTTAGTCTTGGAGGTAGACTCAGTAGACTTCGAAGAAGATTTACCCTTAGAAGGGTTTGCTGGAGGTTTGGAATCATTTTTCTGTGCAGGTTTGGAGGAAGACTCATTGCCTGCGGAATCTTTCTTCGATTTGCCTTTCGGTTTTGGTTTCCCCTGTGAAGACTGAGTAACCAACGCTTGGCTAGAAGAGCCAGAAGCATCCATCTGTTGGATCTTTGCCTGTTCCCGTGTCAACCGATCACAGATTGTCTCAAAAGAAGGCATAGTGTGCCTAGCACCCAAAGCATCCATGGTGGAGTAGAAAGTGGAAGAAAAGATCTGATACTATCCTCGCAACTTTGAGAGTATCAAGAAGATACACTCATCATCTGTCTTTGTTTTCCCACATCCCTGCAAAACTGAACGCAGAGACTTGAACTTCATCAAGAAGTCCTCAATGGTGGGAAAGCTGGTAGGAGTCAAAGTAGTCAACTCTGCATCAAGCTGAAGTGCCCTGAACTCATTAACTGTGCCAAACAAATCTGAAAACTTGCCCCAAATGGCCCTAGGAGTGGTCAAACCTTCCAAGTGAAAGAGGAGACTGTCGGAGATGTTCAGTGCAATCAAGCCCATGGCTTCATCCATCTTATTCCTGTGCTGAAGAATCTCAAAGGGACGTTGCAGGACAGGTTGGTTCTCATCCAGACATGACCATAAGCCACGTGACATAAGAAGTCTGGTCATGTGTGCTTTCCAGGTATGATAATTATGCGGTGTCAGCCGGGTCACAGAGGGATCCGACATTGAGAGAAGAAGAAGACAGAAGTAGAAGGGTCTTTTCTGAAGTAAATTACAGAAAGGAAAAACACCCCCCCACAATGTATAAATCAAACCCCCGTACAGCAAATAACTGAAAGCACAAAAAAAATGAGGAGAAAACCTGGACTCCAAAAGCAGAGAAGGAGGAAAGGAGAAGCCTTGACTTTGACGCTGAAAAAGAGAGCTCAAATGGCTGAATCAGCAAACCAAACCAGCATCATTGCGTCCGTCTCGGAAAGACCTTTCCGGTGATATATCATATGTTGATTTTCGAGTCCGTATGAACCCTGTAGGAGCAAAACCGCCCAAGTACCCCCAAATGATAGCTCTCTGGAAAAAACCAGGGACGGCAAAAAATTTGACGGCCGTATGACCGTCACTGGGCCGTCGCTGACGTCAGCATGACGTCAGAACCGTACCGTCGGAAAATTTTTTACAACCGCCGAAAAAAAAATTTTCAACCGCCGGAAAAGTTTTTCAACCGCCGGAAAAATTTTTCGGCAGGTGACGTCGGATGACCTCACCTGTGGCTGCCGCGGGTGGCGGGCCGGTGGCCGGGAAGCGGCTCCACCGGCAGCGGTGGCGCCCGGGCGGAGCGCGGGTGGCGGCCGGGCGGTGGGCGCGGCGGCGCGGCGGGGGCGCGCTGGCGGCGCGCTGGCCGGCAGCCGCTGCGGGCGGCGCGCTGGCGGCGCGCTGGCGGTGCGCTGGGGGCGCGCTGGCGGCGCGCCGAAATTTGATTAAAAAAACTTTTTTAAACGCGTTTTTCGAGAATTTTTTCTCGATTTTCGAGCCGTACGGCCCTGGTAGGGCAAATTTTTCTCCTGAGGTCACGGAGGCCAAACTGGGTCATGTTTTATATGATTTCGACTCTCCCGGACCTTCTGAACGCAATGGCGGAGTCTGTTTCTGCTCAATCTGCTCCAAAAGATCGTGCCTCCCTCAAAGTGACAGAAAACCCTAGAAACAAGCTGTGGCTGTCGTCTTCGAATCCAGGCTTCAAGAACTTCAACCTCGGCAGCGGCAGGGAGGCTCTGATACCATGTAAGATTTCACAAATGTGCAAATCCACAAAAAACCAAGATCACCTGCAAGCAAAATACCAGAAGCTGGAGCGAAAACCTAAGAGAGAGAGAGAGCAAGGGTTTTGAGAATCTCAGCGGAGTGAGAGCAAAATTGTATTTCCCAAAAGTATGAACAATAATTACAAAAAGCGGCTTATAAGGTGAGAAACCCTAAAGCCGGAGAAAGCTAGGTTTGTGCATTTAATAATTAATAAACATATTAATTATTATGCACCTAAATGACAAGCTTAAGTGAAAAAAGAATAATAGTGACCTTTAATAATTAAATCAGATAGACTTAATTATAAAGGTAAAAATACTATTACTCTAACAAAAAGGTGTTAGGGTTGTCAGTTATTAGGCCATAAAACTTTGGTAATGCGACGGTGGATATGTTTTTGAGATTAGCATTATTGATAAGGTTGGGAAGAGGAAATTGAAATGTAGGTTGAGCCATTACTAGAGGTAATTGGGAGTGATGTTGTTGTTAGTAAATGTTCTTAGTCAGAGGATTATATTTAGCAACTAGTGCACTTGAGGTGGAATTTGCAAGAAAACTGGATAAAATCTCAGTGAAAGGCTGAAGGTCAGATGGATCAAATAGGTCCTCTACAGATGAAGTTGATGAAGGAAATTTCAGACTCGCATCAACAAAAGGTGATTCAACTTCTACAAACTCTTCATTTAAATTAAGCGATTCTCTTGGGAGGAATCTGCCATGGACATCTATGTTTCTTCCCCTTCGATGCATGCAAGTGGTTAAATGAACTTGTGAAGCAAGTCTAGACTAAAAAAAGAAATTATCTAGAAAATAGGGAACTATCTAAAATAACTCAATAGGATTCTCATCTTGACGCCATCCCTGAAAATGACGTAAAAAATGAACAGTCCCATAATAGGTAATAATAATCATGCCAAAGCTTTTCCTAGGAACAATGTATTCAGACTGGGTATTATTTCCCTATCACAAAGTGCATTTAAATTATCAACCTAGGGATGTATACTTGAAATGGGACAGCACAGTTTATGCAATAAGCCTCTAACAAAGTCATCTTACTTAAGCTGCATTGAAGAAAAATGCATAGGAAGAACTAGGCTATTGATGCACGAAAGTAAAATAAACAACTAAATAAATGAAATTGATATAAACAACCATAAGTTTAACATCAACCTATTCTACCATTCCAAAGCATGTACTATGACTATCTCTGCAAATGTTGCAGGAAAAAGTAGTGAACGCTACTTTAAATACTGAAAATAGTTAAACTACTTACTCTAATCTAATCTATTCCACATCCTAAGTGAGCCCCCTTGGTTGGTTTATGTTAACTACAAACACAAAAGGTAACTCATAATTATTCTTTCATTTCAAATATATTCAAAAAATTGACTACATCTTACCAGTGCACAAAACCAAAGAGTAACATGCTCTTTAATATAATAGTAATACAACATTTGTCTAAGTAGATTTCCAACAATCATATCCCTATAGATAGAGGATTGACATTTGGACATTCAGATAATTTTTTATTGATTCATCCATGAAGAAGGGAGAGTGCGTCAATCCACAATGGAAGATCATAAAGACTAAACAACCATTTCAACAGAATATTGATTGTAGAGGAGATTTAGCATGGTCGTGCCCCTATGTTCCCCGAGACATTTGTTCCTTCAATACTGTAGGCATGTCCCACGGTTGTCTTAATGATTCTTCTTATCATGGCCAAAACTTCATCACTCCTTGTCAATGCAACTGATTTACTCTCTAGTCATTCCTTCTATCCTGGCAGAGTAGTAATATATTCGTGCATGTTCAAGTATTCAACTTAGTCAATTTCATCCAAATATTAAGACATACATTAAAACAATTATATGAAATACTACAGTATATATATAATATTAACAAGGTGTGTCTACTATTTTATATCCATAAGTTTGTGGATCTATCTGTACTTATAGTATGTATACAAATTCAAGCACTTAAAAAGTCACACAAATGTTTTGGAAATGTCTAGGAATAGAGCATAAAAACAACATAAAACAAAGACAAACTTTAGCCTCATCAGGTACCTTGGTGATAGACAATGACATTATAGTAGAAGAAGTTGATATGACTATTCATTCCCTTGAGAATACTTTACCTTCTATTCATCTTAATGATGCACCACTCTCTTAAGATGCACCCCCTTTATGAGGATATTTTGGAGCAAGAGGATGAAATTATAGAAACCTTTCTTAACATCACCTTACCTTTATTTGACATCCCTTTTAGAGATGAAGCATTGATGGAAGTCCCTAATCCCTATTCTAAACATTGTTTTACTTATGAGGATACCTTAGAAGAAGAGGATAATAGCATTACTTCTTTCCTTGATGGTCTCTCTTCAAGTGATAAAACTTTAAACAATCAAGAGCTTGATCAAGTCAATGTTGTCAATGTTCTAGGTATTTAAAAATCTAAGGTTGTTTCTCATCTTCGTCAAGATACCCATCCCACTCAAAGAAACTAATTGTTGTTATGAAAGGTGACCAACAACATAATTATATTGTGTCTTATCACACTTATAACACAAGAAACAATAGACAACCTACAAGTTTGGTTGTTCCTCCATCTCTTTGTACTTCTCAACTAGTGCTTCCTTGTACACCCCATCTTCCTCAAAATAGTGTAAAGGAGTATGATTTAGTAGAACAACCCTATGCTACTCCTGCCAAGATATCTCTTTGGGAGTTTCTTCAAAATTCACCTACATATCATGAAGCATTGCAACAAGCCTTGAGAAACATGACTACTCCATCTCTTGTACAAGCTAATATAAATTCCATATTAGAATGCATGAATGTGACCAATAAAATAGACCAAGTTATGTTTACTCAAGCTGAGCTGCCTCCTAAAGAAATTCAAGATCAGCATTATTCCCTTATGGTTCTTTTCCTTATCAATGGTAATATTATTCAAAGAACTTTAGTTAATAATGGATATGGTATTAATATGTGTAGCATTGATTTGTTGATAATGTTTGTAAACAAATCTCTCTCTCTCTCTCTCTCTCTCTCTCTCTCCCCCCTCACTTCCCCCTCCCTATCCCTCCCTCACACTCCCTCTCCCCCTCCCCCTCCCCTCCCTCTTCCTCTCACCCACCCTCCCTCCCTCCTCTCCCTCTCTCTCTCCTTCCCTCCTCCCTCCTCTTCCTCTCCCCCTCTCACTTGCCACCCCTCCCTCCTCCCCGTATTCCTCTCCCACTCCCTCCTCCCTCTTCCTCTCCCTTATCACTCCATCTCCCAATCCCACTCCCACTTCCACTGCTTCCTCCCCCTCTCCTCTCACTCCCCCTCCCCCTTCCCCTCCCCCTCTTCCTCTCCCATTCCCCCTCCCCCTCCCACCTCCCTCCACCCTCTCCCCCTCCCCCTCCCTCCACCCTCTTCCTCTCACTCCCCCTCCCACCCTTCCTCCCTCCTATCCCTCTTCCTCTCCTTCCCTCATCGCTCATCCTCTCCCCCTCTCACTCACCCTCCCTCCCTCCTCCCCCTCTTCATCTCCCACTCTGACTCCGACTCCCTCCTCATCTCCCTCCTCCCACTCCCCCTCCCCCTCCCCTCCCTCTTCCTCTCATCCACCCTCCCTCCTCTCCCTCTCCCTCTCCTTCCCTCCTCCCTCCTCTTCCTCTCCCCCTCTTACTCGCCCTCCCTCCCTCCTCCCCCTCTTCCTCTCTCACTCCCTCCTCCCTCTCCCCCTCCCACTCCCTCTCCCTCTCCTCTCACTCCCCCTCCCTCCTCCCTCTTCCTCTCCCCCTCTCGCTCCATCTCCCACTCCCACTCCCTCCCTCCTCCCCCTATCACTCCCCATTACTCTCTCACTCCCCCTCCCCCTCCCCCTCTTCCTCTCCCACTCCCTCCTCCCTCTTCCTCTCCCTCTCTCCCTCCCACTCCCTCCTCTCCCTCTCCCTCTCCCTCTCCTCTCACTCCCCCTCCCTCCTCCCTCTTCCTCTCCCCTCTCACTCCATCTCCCACTCCCACTCCCCCTTCCACTCCCTCCTCCCCCTCTCCTTTCACTCCCCCTTGCTCTCTCACTCCCCCTCCCCCTTCCCCTCCCCCTCTTCCTCTCCCACTCCCCCTCCCCCTCCCACCTCCCTCCACCCTCTTCCTCTCACTCCCCCCTCCCACCCTTCCTTCCTCCTATCTCTCTCCCTCTCCTTCCCTCATCCCTCATCCTCTCCCCCTCTCACTCGCCCTCCCTCCCTCCCCCTCTTCATCTCCCACTCTAACTCTGACTCCCTCCTCATCTCCCTCCCTCCCCTCCCCCACGCCCTCCCCTCCCTCTTCCTCTCACCCACCCTCCCTCCTCTCCCTCTCCCTCTCCTTCCCTCCTCCCTCCTCTTCCTCTCCCCCTCTCACTCACCCTCCCTCCCTCCCTCCTCCCTCCTCCCCCTCTTCCTCTCCCACTTTCTCCTCCCTCTCCCGCTCTCACTCCCTCCTCTCCCTCTTCCTCTCCTCTCACTCCCCCTCCCTCTTCCCTCTTCCTCTCCCCCTCTCACTCCCACTCCCACTATCACTCCCTCCCTCCTCCCCCTCTCACTCGGACCCCTCGCCCTCCCCCTCTTCCTCTCCCACTCCCCCCTCCCCCTCCTCCCACCCTCCGCTCCCCCTCTCACTCCCCCTTACTCTCTCACTCCCCCTCCCCCTCCCCCTCTTCCTCTCCCACTTCCTCCTCCCTCTTCCTCTCCCTCTCTCCCTCCCACTCCCTCCTCTCCCTCTCCCTCTCCCTCTCCTCTCACTCCCCCTCCCTCCTCCCTCTTCCTCTCCCCTCTCACTCCATCTCCCCCTTCCACTCCCTGCTCCCCCTCTCCTCTCACTCCCCCTCACTCCCCCTCCCCCTTCCCCTCCCCCTCTTCCTCTCCCACTCCCCCTCCCACCTCCCTCCACCCTCTTCCTCTCACTCCCCCTCCCACCCTTCCTTCCTCCTATCTCTCTCCCTCTCCTTCCCTCATCCCTCATCCTCTCGCCCTCTCACTCGCCCTCCCTCCCTCCTCCCCCTCTTCATCTCCCACTCTGACTCCGACTCCCTCCTCATCTCCCTCCCTCCCCTCCCCCATGCCCTCCCCTCCCTCTTCCTCTCACCCACCCTCCCTCCTCTCCCTCTCCCTCTCCTTCCCTCCTCCCTCCTCTTCCTCTCCCCCTCTCACTCGCCCTCCCTCCCTCCCTCCTCCCCCTCTTCCTCTCCCACTTTCTCCTCCCTCTCCCCCTCTCACTCCCTCCTCTCCCTCTCCCTCTCCTCTCACTCCCCCTCCCTCTTTCCTCTTCCTCTCCCCCTCTCACTCCATCTCCCACTCCCACTCCCACTATCACTCCCTCCCTCCTCCCCCTCTCGCTCCCCCTCGCTCTCTCACTCCCCCTTCCCCTCCCCCTCTTCCTCTCCCACTCCCCCTCCCCCTCCTTCCACCCTCCTCCCTCTTCCTCTCACTCCCCCTCCCACCCTTCCTCCCTCCTCTCCCTCTCCCTCTCCTTCCCTCATCCCTTGCCCTCCCTCCCTCCTCCCCCTCTTCATCTCCCACTCCCACTTCCTCCTCCCTCTTCCTCTCCCTTTCCCCCTCACCCCTCACTCCCCCTCCCACTCCATCCCCTCCCTTTCCCTCTCCTCTCAGTCCCCCTCCCTCCTCCCTCTTCATCTCCCCCTCTCACTCCATCTCCCACTCCCTCCCTCCTCCCCCTCTCCTCTCACTCCCCTCTCCCTCTCCCTCTCTCACCCCCTCATCCTCCCTCTCTCCCCCTCTCTCCCACCCACCCTCTCTTCTTTCCTCCCTCTATCTTCTTCCCACTCCCTCCCTCTTCCCCTCCCCCTCCACATTCCCCTACCTCTCACTCCCTCCTCCACCTCTCTCTTCTTCCTTCTCCCTCCCCTCCCTCCCCCCATCTCTTCTTCCCTCCCCCTCCCTTCTCTCCCACCATCTCTTCTTCCATCCCCCTCCCCTCTCCCCCCCTCCCCCTTCTTCCCTCCCTCTCCCTCTCTCTCCCCCTCTCCCACCCCCTCATCCTCCCTCTCTTTGCCCCTCTCTCCCACTTACCCTCTCTTCTTTCCTCCCTCTCTCTTCTTCCCACCCCTCCTACCCTCTCTTCCCCTCCCCCTCCACGTCAAAGTTAGTTCACCCTAAAAGTGGATGCCAAAGTTAGTTCACCCTCTCTTCCCCTCCCTTTCCCTATCTCTTTCACATAGATTAATAATAAAGAAACAATAAGGAGATTCCAAAGCACACCTTTCATATAATAAGTGGCTCAAATCCAAGTGAATGTAAGTTAAATCAAACAAGCACATATAAAAGACTAAAATATAATTTTCACACACTTCACATAAACAATAAGTGGATACAAGGCAGAATACACTAAACAAAATGAACTCCAAAATTCAAATAAATAAATGATCCCAAACTTATTTTGAATACACAAAGAAAATGCCAAAACTCAAACACTCATTTTGAATACATACATTTAAAAAAAGGAATAAAAGTTAATTCAATTTTAAACATACAAATTGAATAAAATATAAGGCAATAAATTGATGGGTTTGTTGTCGCTGCAAACAAATGCAATACCCACTTATCTTACAGACACAATTCAAGCACCTTCTACAAGCTCTGGAAATCTTACAGAGACAATACCACATAGAGATCCCTGAATACGAAGAATCCAGCATGGGAACGAGCGTGTCGATCAGTCGAACCACCAAACTGGGTTTCAGTCTGCCAAAGTGGAATACACTAAACCTGCGTTTCAATCTGCCTGCTCAATACCCAAATATGGTGGTCGCAGGAAATCAAGGTCGAATACACAGACATAACCAAGACAAGACTGATATACAAAATCTGTACATAGAGGGATCACAGGTTGAAAGCAATGGATTTTTCCTGAAATGATTCTCATTGACACAAAGCCCAAAAAGATGAGGTACGTCAAAAAGAAATAAGGAATTCATTGATTAATAACATCTAAAAGAACAGAGACATTATGGAATACAGAGACATCCCTGGAGTGAAGTTGAACAGATTGAGAGATAGAAAATAAGTATACAGTGTTTCCCAGTATACCAATTTATGTGGATTGCTTCCATTTTTATATATCATGAAATACTGATAAGAGAATTGCCTATCAAATCCTAATAGGAAGTAATATTAAAAGTGAGACTAAGTAATTTTTATCCAATGAAAGAGGGAGAATGTAAAACGGGACTTACCAAGTTAAGCAAAGAAGCGTTTCCCCAACTGCACCACTTACAGATTAAGATTCCTTGCAATGAAACGGGCCACAGAGAAGATTGTGTTGGATCTTTCTACGATTTTCTCGTATTTCACACTCGCAATCGCCACTCGCTTTTGTTTGATCTTTTCCAAGCCCTCCAATGGTGCCATCAAAATGCCAAACAATTGTTATAACAGATAAATAAATATCTTATAAACTATGCCTAATAAGATTGGGTGTAGCATCAAATGTACCTGATGCCATGACCATGTACTCGGATATCTGCGCACAGAGACATTATGGAATACCCGATGCCATGACCGTTGATGTTATGTACTCGGATATCTGCGCACCCTGTTTGGATTCACACACAGTCATCCCCTGTTTCAATACAAGATAAATCCTCATCTCCGTGGAGCCCGTCATCTTAGAAATCCTCCAAATTGAACAAATTGAACGGCAAACAAAACAAAAAAGATACAATCTGCCCCTGTTTTGCTGATGAATGGCCCATAAATAGATTAGATGGAATCGAGTTTTTTTACTTTAACGGTAATATTTTTTTTTAAAAAATGCAAGACCGTTATATAAAACGCTTTTGAGATCAAAAACAAGAGCTTGAGTCATTCACCGCATTAATAGAAGAATTTAAATTGAAAAAAACAATAATGAATAAGACCTTGCAAATATGGTAGAGACATTTTAATTTAGAAGTAAAATTAGTAATTCACAAAGGTGAAAGTTACAAAAACCATTCGATCGTTTGATTTATGGCAAAAATCTCTCTTATCGTATCTATAGCAATTGGACACTATAATAAATCAACCATAGATAACACATGTTTGTACTCCTAAGATTAGAGTGATAGAATGATAGGTATAATATATTTTTGAAACTATAATAATATAATATAGCAATTGGACACTATAATAAATTAGTTATTATACTTCTAAGATTAAAATTTTTATAGGCATATTAAATTATTGAAACTTGTTAAGTGATCGGCGTGATAGAATGATAGGTATAATATATTTTTTATATAAATTATTATATAAAAATATTCTATAATTGTCTAATTAATGTATAATATATTTTATATAATATATATTATATTATAATATCATTATATTTACTATTACACATAATAATCAATATGCATAAATTGCATTGATCTTATATACTATATTTTATACAATGTAAACTATTAATCTTGTTTTTAAAATAATATTATATTTATATATTTAATTAATACTATCTATGAAATTTTAAGAGACAAATGTAATATTCAATTAAAACAAAATCATGTGGATGACCCACTAGTTACCATGTTTGACTACCATATAATTGTTTAATTTCACTTAAGTTTAACAAAATTTTATGATAAGAATTTGCATGCACATTATCATCTCACATATTTAAAAGTGAATGCATGTGATATCTCTTTCCATTATGATTTGATTCATGTCAATCATGTTCTCCATTCATTTGGTGGACAAAATTAAATAGAGTTGTCAAGATGAACAAACAAAAATAATTTTATAATCTATTATATATATATATATATATATATATATATATATATATATATATATATATATATATATATATATATATATATATATATATATATATATATATATATATATATATATATATATATATATATATATATATATATATATATATATATATATATATATATATATATCCCTCTCTATTTTATCACTTCCATTACCTTTGTATTACTACACAAATATCGAGAGACACATCTCCACAGTGGCACAAATTAAATTTTTCTCTTTGTTTAAATAATTGTATGTGAAGGCAAATGTTGTCCAATTATGCTCTAGGATTTTCACTCCCAGAGAAGGATGGGGATCCAATCTGAAGGCCTCCACATAAAAATTGTATTGCTTGTGCAGTTTCTTATTCTTTCCTTTATTCTTAAGCTTCTTGTCGTCTGATATTACGACTATTCTCTGGTTGGCTGCTCCAGGTCTCGAACCTTGGTCTCTCAAAAAATAGCTTAGCAAATAGAAAAATAACCGCAACAAAAATAGAAAGGCGATGGAGGCCAATACAATGGCTAAGACCATTTGCCATCTATGTGTGTGTTCATAAACTAAAATAAAATAAGAGATATTCATAAATAAGACAGCTGACCAAAATAGTAGATTAAAAAATTTGATTAAGAATTTGTTACATGGATCCCCTTCTCATTAATTAGAGATACCAAGTGTTGTATGAGAGCTCTGAATTAATTTAGTGGTCTCAAGAAGCATCTGCAATTTCCCTGAGAGCCTCTTTGACTATGCCATTACATAGACAAAAGATTTTAAAAGAAATGACCTACAAAACTCATTTAAGCCAGAGTAATGGCGACTTAGAAATAGAAGCAGGGGCGACAAGTATTCGAAGCAAAGCTTCTAAAACTACAAACCCTTAAATTTAGGGTTTTTAATATTGAAATAATTTTTTGCTAATAGGTAACTAGACCTCATTTATTTACAGTGCAAAAGAGTCATTAAAACCCCCAAATCTAAATTGTCTTCTTGTAAATTTTGGCGCCAAACAAGGGCACCATAAAAATAATAAATGTGGATTCATATTTTTGTTGATGCATATCCTAGAAAGACAACTAATTTGTTCATTGCCTCTTCATATATAATTTACATATATATATATCGAGAGCTCTATCTTGCCTTGACAGTTCTTCCCTTCCATGATGAACAAAGCAATTTTAGGGGTTTTTAGCTCCCCTAGGCTTAACAATGGGGCAAGAAGATCTAGCAAAAAAGGCAAGCGGTGAATACTTGTCCTCTTCATAGCCATTGTCAAAATTAAGTGCATAATTGATAGTATCATATTGAAACTACCCATATTTGGTCTAATTATTGATGTAATTGGCCAAACTATTAGTTTTTTTAAATTTTCCAAATAAATTTTCCTCGTTTGAAGTACAAGTGGAAGCAGCCTCTTTTACACACAAGCGAGACCATTTTCTTCCTCGTCACATGGATCTCCTTAATGTATCACTGGGAAATCATTGGTAGTGTGACAACAGAAGCAGAGAAGCACAATGGTGAATTTTTTGTTAGTTGAGGGGATCCCTAGGTGTTAGGGGGGTAGCCCAAGAAAGATAAAAAATGGTTCCGCTAGAAGTTTCCAGAATGAAAGTTTTATTTTTGTTATTTTTGAATGGAAAAAAAATTAATCCCCAACAAAATTGGTTCTAACCAATCATAAAATATAAATTAATGTGTAGAAATATATTTTAAAAATAAAATACTTTAAAACTTGAGAATGTTAGATTATTTTTATTATAAAAATTAATATATAAGAATTAATGAAAACATTAGTTCCCTACCTTATATAGGGAGGGACTAATAATGAAAATATTAGATCTGAAAGATGAGATGGCTCTGCAGCTAGAGTAACCCACATGCTTCCCTATTCCTCCCATGTGCTTCTAGTGGGGGTGCCATTAATGGCCTCCACCTCTCTCGAGTAGAAGATGGAGAATGAGGACTGAAACCCAAACCAAAGTCCTTCAAGAAAGCAGTCCAAAATGAAAGGATTCTGCCAGAAGGTGCCCTTTTCATCTCATCCATTATCCAAGGCTTGAAAGCAATTGCAAGAGATGGAGGTAAGGTTTCGTCAACCCCCAGACTCACTATTAAGCCTAATTCACAAATGAACATCACAATAGATCAGGAGAAGAATAGGCTTAGAGATAGTGCAATTTTATTTGTTGTTGTTAATGTTTCTAAGGTCCCTTCTTGGAATTACCTTAATGAGTGGTTTCAAAAAATTTGGATTCAAAAACTAGGATTTCACTTCTCGTATTGTAGAATGTTACAGAAGGGTTTATTTTAATGTTTTTCATTGATCCAAAATCCCAAAAAGTCATTGTTGACAGACAGTTCTAGAGAGTCAGCCTGTATGAGTTTAGATCCATCCCATGGTCACTTGAAGCCTCACATAGAAAAGTATTGGCACTCTCAAGCCCTAGATGGGTGGTTATTGGTAATCTTCCTCTATTTTTGTTAACCTAATGCCACAGTCTCTCAAACTAGTGGGTAAGGTGTTGAGAGTGGATCAATCCAATGTTTTAATCCCGCATACTGATGTTAGGATTCTCATATCCCTCAAACCAGGTATAGACTTCCTCGAATCTCTGCATTTTGACCTCGGTGGCTGCCCCATTATTTTCCCTATTACTTTTCTTGAAGGTTTAAAGAGTTGCTATCTCTACAGGAAGGAAGGTCATAAAAATAAGATTGCCCAATTTTTAAAAAGTGTAATCCCCCTCCAATTGGTAACCCCCCCAACTACAGCTAATCCTCCTTCTCCAACACTTTCTAATGGAAATGATAATCCTCTTGCTTTCTCCCAACCTCAAACCCCACCAATCCCTTGCCCTTCACCTGTGCAGAGTTCCCCTTAGAAACAAAACACCACATCCATAGCCTGGATGAAATATTCAGCTAAGATATCTACCACCCTTGCTAAACTCAAAGGTCAATTTGATAAACAACCAGCTCCCCATAGAAAATTTGTTGTGGTCCCTAGAGCATTGCTGAAGCTCCCTAGTGTGAGTGATCTAGACTTTGGATTCGGTCCCAATTCCATTGCCCCCCACCCAAATAATAGAACACAAAATGTTCAGCAAATTTCTTTAGAAAGGATTCAAACTAAGGCTGTTAAATTGTGATCTATCCCTAGACCCAAGTGCAAGGTATACTCTATTTTCCCTCAAGGTCAAGATGCTCCTACTGACCAACCTGGAACCCTTGGTGTATCAATTGAAAAAATTGGTAGCCCTAGGCATTTTTCCCTCCCTTCAAACTCCCCCACTATAGTAGGCTCTACTGATCAAGTCAGCACACTAAAGGATGATAGATTGAACTCTAATCAATCCCTAAATGATAAGATCAATGAATTCTTACTTATTGTAATCCCTGCTCCTCCTCCCCTCCCACCACCGCCAGATCAGTGGATAGATGAGCCTAGGAGGGACATAAAAATAGTGGTACCCACCTTGTCTAAATATACAATTGTGTTGAAGGTTGAGCAGAAGAAGGACCTTGAGCTTGAGGAAGGAGATATCAACAGAGAACATGATGCATCCTACAAAGTAGAAGTTGATACATTCATATTTACCTCAGAATCTGGAAAGAAGAATAAGATGGTTAGTAAGCCTATTAGAAGAACCTCATTGGATGTAGTTGATGGGGTTAATATTAAAAAGAAGAGAGCAAGACCCAAGGAGTGAGATTCCTTAGTGTTTCAAGAATTTTCAAACACCCATGGATACTAAAAATTAGTGGTTACTCATGTTGTTCAATTGTGCATCCCAGAATGTTAGAGCTTTGGAATCCTCTGATAGAAAATATGTAGTCAAGAGATTCCTACAATTGCAAAAGGAGATTGGCATTATTATGCTTCAAGAAGTTAAGGTAGTAGGATTTACCCCAGACATTTCTTTGAAATGCATTTGGAAAGAGGCAACTACTTATTCTTCTAAACATCAGAAGGGTAAAGGAGGGACCTCTAGCTTAATAGGTCAAAAGTGGAGAAATTAAATTCAAGAATGGGGTTTCTCTCCTTGCAAAAGAGCAGTTTGGGTTTCATTTAAGGTTGAGGAATTAGTCTTTGGATTGTGCTCAATTTATGCTTTCAATGACCATCATAGTAGAATTGACTTGTGGAAGTGGTTCTCATATCTGAATAGCATTCCTTGGATTCTTGTAGGTGATTTCAACATGGTTGAGATGACTCAAGACAAAGAGGGAGGTCTGAGATTTGAATGGAAAGGAAATGATGTTGTCTTTTAGAATAGAATGATCTCTAAATTAAATCTCTTTGACCCCTTAGTAGAGAAAAAAAAGGGATTCAAAAGGGATATGGTTTACTTGGTCCAATTTCCAAAGGGGAGAGAAAAGGATCTATTCTAGAGTGGACAAATTCTATATGAATAAACAATTCTTTAGCTGCCCCCCCACCAGGAGATAATTGTGTCAAAGTTATCCCATTCACTCTATCAGATCACCACCCTATTCTCTCTTGCATTCACCTCATCCCAGATCAAGGGGAAACACCTAATAAGAAATCTGGATTTTCACTAAACTCATATCTCCTAAAGGATGAAGAGGTTTGAACAACCTCATAATAGGTAATAATAACTATGCCAAAGCCTTCCCTAGGAATGATATATTCAAACTAGGTATTATTTTTCCTATCACAAAGTGTATTTAGAATGTCAACCCAAGGATGTATACTTGAAATAGGACAACACAGTTTGTGCACTAAGTTTCACATAGATTCATCTTACTTAAAGTGCTACAGGAAAGGAAAATGTATTTAAAGAACTAAACTATTGTTGCAGGAAAGGTAAAACTCACAACTGAATAAATGAACTAATATAATCAACCATAAATCTAACTCCAGCTCATTCTACCATTATAATGCACAAACTATGACTCTCTCTGCATATGTTGCAGGAACTAACACAATTACAATGCTGCAGGAAAGAACAATGAATATTACCTTAAGTGCTGAAAATAATTAAGCTACTCCTCTCTACTCTAATATACTCCATCTCCCAAGTGGGCCCTCCTTGGTTGGTTTCGACTAACTACTAACACAGAAGATAACTCAAATTATTCCTTCATTTCATATATTCAAAAACATGGGTTACAATTGGAACATAGACTTGAAGAACAACTTGCTTCAATATAACAGTGACATCATTATTTGTCTAACTATATTTCCATCAAACATCTCCCTATATATAGAGAATTACATTCAAAACATTCAGATAGACTTTACTAATTCATCCATGAAAAGAGAACATGTCAATCAATAACAGAAGATCATAAAGATCAAACAACCATCTTAACAAAATAGTAATCAACATAGAAGATCTAGGATGATCATGCTCCCCTATATTCCCTAAAGCATTCATCATTCATTTAACCTTGCAGGCATATACCATGACTATCTTGATGGGTCTTCTGATTATGACCAAAACATCTCCACTCCCTCATTGATGTAACTATTTTGTTCTCCAAGTACTCCTTCATTCCTGGAAAGTTAGTAGCATATGCATGCAAATTCATATATTCAAACTAATCAATTACATCTAAATGTTAAAACACACATTAAAATAGCTATATGAAATATTGCATTATGTATATATATAATATTGGCAAAGTGTGCATATTATTTCCTACTCAAAATTTTAAGGATATAACTATACTTATGAAGTATATACAAGCTTAAAACACTTAAAGGTCACATAAATATTTCAGGAATGTTTTAGCAACATAGCATAAAATATCATAAAACATAGACCAACTCTAGTCTCATCATTTGCCCCCCAACAAGCATAATGCTTGTCCTCAAGAATTACACTTCTTGGCTATTGTTCTGAATTCACAAACATTTGTCTTTCCTCTTCTTTTACTCTTGAAGGTGTAATAAAATCCTTTGGTCTGCTCCCAGTAGTCCATTCTATGATCTTCCTGCAACTAGTCTAATCTGGTAGTGTTAATATCATATAGTGGCCACAGGAGCATAGGTGGTTGGAAAGTTATAGGACACCAGAGTTCTCTTCTGATCTACCTTCCTAGTTGCATGTACTTCATTTCCCTATTCACAACTGGCTCGAAATTAATTGGACTATGTAGTTTAGATTTCTTAAAAATCTCAAGCAGTCTATTCTACCCACTTCTTACCCTAGTCAAGCCCCTTTGAAATGAAAAATAAGGTAGTCTCTGATACTTCCTATAAACTTTATCTCTAAGAGAAAATATCTTGTCTTTGACCTCAGGTTTCTTATTTCCATAGGTGAGTGCTAACCAATCTCTTATCAGGTCATCTGGTTTACTGGATTCAACTCTTAGGGGTAAAGGTTCAAATTTTTCTTGATCTCTATAGTTATCCAGTTGCCTATCATAATTGGCTTCATTCTGCATCCAAGACATCAGTGCTTTCAAATGTACATCTCCTATGTAGAGGAGAGGGTTCCAATCAATTTCATTAGGATTAATAAAATTATGAATGTATAATTCACAGAGTAGATTATGTTGCCAAGTAGGAAGTGTTTGATAAAGACCATAAAAGTCTTCGGCTATTTTAAACTCAGAATCCTTATTTTGAATGGTCATCATGAGTTGGAACATAAGGAACTTTTATTTTAAACAAATGGCATATACCCTTTGGGGTGGCCTACAGACTATAATTTGATCAGCCTGCTTGAGGACATGATCCATTCTCTGTTTTACTTTTCCATTTGTTTTTCTTTGGCATGATCCTCTCCCCACATAATAGTTTTGAAAACAAATTAGGTATACAAACTAAATAGAATTGACTATATAGTAGGTAGGCCAAGCTCCTCTAATTGTGCTCTTTGTTTTCTTTCTGTAATACATGCCTGTTCTAAATAGTCTGTGTACTAAGTCCTTCTAAAAGGCACTATGGCACTATGGGCATAAGAGTGGACAAGTGACTGAGGTGTCTGCAAGTTCTCATGACAATATTCTTGAATCATTTGTGCACTTCCCTCAGGGCTTCCTTTTTGTCCAAGAGACTTAGTAGGAGATAAATCATCTACATTGAGAGGGGGTTCTGGAATATCTGGTGGAACTAGAGAATCAACATCATGAATATGAGGCTCTGTAGGAGATTTCTCTAGTGGAACTTTTTGACTTTTTAGGGAATCCTTAGGAATCTGTCATCTCATCCTAGAGCTTCTTCTTAAGGGAGTTTCCTTCATTTATACAATTTTCCTTTTACTGACCTTTTTCGGTCTCTCTGCTCTAGGATTAGTTGCTGTAGGATTCGGTTTACTTTTTTGACTTCTTGGAACTATAGGGTTTTGAGATTTTGCTTCCGAAATTGGAGTTTCTTCATCAACCTTTTTCTTCCCTTTCCTTTAGGATGGGGTAGGTACATTATCAACCAGAATAGGAGAAGGTGACTTTACTTTTGGACTCTCTAATTCCTTTTCTTGGGATACTTCTACTTGTTCAAGGGGTGTTTTATTTTCAGGAATTGATTGCTCACCAGACTCATTCTAGGGCTGCAAGGTTTTATTCCTAACAAATTATTTCCATTCCATAGAAGAGACATCCCTAAGGGCTCTCTCAACTAGAATTTTGATTAGGGCATGATGGGAAATGGAATTTTCTTTACCGTTTTGTGTCTCCTTAGCATTGATACTTAACATGTTGTACAGAAAGTTCAAAATATTTATTTGAAGATTACTCCTGATACAACTAAGTAACTTGAAATAATGAGCATACAAGTTGGAAAATTTCCCTTGACATGTAAAATACCCGATGATATGTGTATCCATCTCATTATATGGAAATGGTAATGACATTCTCTTGCATCCTTGCTTATTTACTTCCAATGGAGTGTCAACAGGTTGGGTAAATTGGGCTCATGTAGACCTAGCATCATGCTCATTTGGGTAATTCTCTCCCACTACAGGTAATCCCATCACCTCTGCAATTATTTCCTCTTTTGCTAGAAAAGTCACTCCCCACACATTAGCTTCCCCCTTGTCAAAGGTATTCATGAACTTTGCTGCCACTTCTTCATCAAACTCCATTAATTTCAAGAACTAACCTAGCCATCTGTAGTCATGGAATCTACAAACAACTTCAACATCTTTCAATAAAATAGTATGAACAATAGGTTCATGCCTCATCAACTGTCCACCCATTATATTATATTTTGCCTTCAAAATTCATTCTCAAATTCTTTCTCAAGCTCTTCCTTAGTCTGCAATTTCACAATGTTTTCTTGCTCTGAAACCCCAAATATTCTAAATTCCTTTGAAAAACCCCTTTTATTTAGCTCATAACTACACTTCACTTCATCTCCCTTCAATATTTGTGTCATCCAATTTTGAAAATTGGGCAATAGAAATGATAATGACACTTGACAACGGGGAATTATATTTCTTTTAAGTGCAATTAAGTAAAAAGGCTTGATGACACATCACATAAGTACTGATTTGGCTGATGTGCAATCTGGTTTGAAATGATAGGTAAATGATATAAAAACTTAGAAATTAATACACTTTTTTGCCCGCGTACAAAAGAATGACAAGTGTCCACACTTGTCCTCCTTCATAGGGGTGAGAAAACTAGTGTAATGCCATAATATATAGACACATGCAGTACTAAATATAATTGTCAAAATCTATGTTTTAAAAGTGGAAATTAATTGAATAAATTAAATATATGTACCTGTCATTATGTTTTCATGTGTGTTTGAAAGATGAGAATCAGTTGTGCCTTGAAATTGATTATCCCTGAATGAATTTATGCTAACGTGGATTTTATTGAAAACTTAGAAAATTGAGCAAAGTGAGTGACATGGAATGTGGATGGGTGGAATGTAAAGAAATGAGGTGACTTGGGAAGAGAATTATAGAAAAGTGAATGTGGAATGGAACTTTAGTGAAAATGAATTTTTATAATGGATGTACGCTCTTGTATGCTAGGGTGAATATGCAGGAAGAAGGTTGTCACCTTCTGCTACAGGAGTGATTACCTGAGTTACATTTGGCTCATCATTTGTGAATTGCTACAGGAACTCTGTCTTGGTTTGTGGATGTTGGTATAGATGAAGTCTATGGCCATTAACCAACAACTTGAACTGCACTGGATCAATTGTTGTCAATTAAACCACTCTATTTGCAATAACATGTGTTATTTCATTTGGCCCTAGCCATCTTGTTTGCAACTTGCCTTGTGTCTCTTGATATCTAGAATCAAACACTAGTACATTTTGCACCATTTTTTGACTCACTATTGGTCGAAGTTTCTACCCAACTTAGTCGAATGGTCGACCAGCTAGTTCATCACTATTATGTGCGTCGAAATATCAACCCACTACTAAAATCATCGAATGATCGACTCAACTATTGGTCAAAAATGAGGGAAATCTAGGCTGAAAATAACATTGGCAAGTGTTTGTGTAGTGGTCGATCTTTCGAGCAATATAAATTAATATTGGTCAAAAACTTTGGTCGCTCCAACCAGGATGCCAAATTCACGATGATCATATTTCAATGAAATTTGGTCAAAATATTTAGCAGCTCTGACTAGGATGCCAAACCCATGACGCCACATTTTGACATAGAATCATCAAATTTAGGCTAGTATTTCGACACATTGGGGTTGAAAGTTCAATGACACGTGGAGTGTTTAAAAGAAATTGAAGATAAATATCTAGACTAATCACCAACAACATCCTGATCGGTGATTAGTCTAGATATTTATCTTTAGGTGTCCACACTCATTCTACTGCTTGTTGCCAGTGGGTCCCTACTCATTCTATTTTCCAGGCTACTTTGGGCTCTAGCAATCCATCTGCTCTGCGTGAAACTGTGGGTTTTTTCATTTTGTTTGAACTATTTGAGAGATAGGCTCTGACTGGTGATCCATGAATTGGTAGAGATTCCTCTTAGACACCCACAACTCTTCAAATCTATTGGTGTGAAGCCCCCAAAGGGTATTCTACTCTATGGGCCTCCTGGTTCTGAGAAAACTTTAATTGATAAGGCAATGGCAAATTAAACCGGTGCCTTCTTTTTCTATATCAATGGAGCTGAGATCATGTCAAAGTTGGCTAGAGAAAGTGAAAGAAATATCTAGAAGGCTTTTGAGGAGGCTGAGAAGAATGCCCTGTCCATTATATTTAGTGATGAGATATTACAGAGATTTGTTAGCGGGCTTGCAAGTATTCTATTAGAGAAAATATTGATAAGGTGAGTTTCAATTGTGGCGGCTTTTGTAAACTAGATTTGGTTATGAATTTCTTAATGTTTTTTTTTAATTGGTTTGTTAGAATTTTACATTTTTTGATTCAATTTTCCTCAACTTGTATCTTATTATTTCAATTTGTCATGTTCTCTTTCCTCTTCTTTTTTACAGGATAATATTGAATGTGAAAGAAAAAGAAGTGAGAACCCCGAGGCAATGGATGAGGATGATAGTGATGAGGTAGTTGAAATAAAGGCTTCTCATTTTGAGGAGTCAATGGAATATGCCCGAAGAAGTATCAGTGATGCTGATATTCAAAAGTATCAAGCCTTTGCACAAACACTACAACAATCTCAAGGCTTTGGTTTTGAATTTCAATTTCCTGGTGCTTCTGCTAGTGCTTCGGATGTATTTTCTAAAATAGATAATAAAGATGACGATGATTAATGCAGTTAGGAAACTTAGTACATAATTGTCATCTTAATGAAGTGACAAATTTGTATGTTCTAGCAGGGGCCTTCTGCTAACAAATAGCCAATGCTATTCAATTTGGCTTCAACTTTTTCTTGTATGAGTTTTATCTATTCATATGTTTGAAACTTTATTTAGTTTATCAACCCTTTAGTCAAGGACTTACTAACTTGTAAGTCTTTAGAGTAGTATTAACTGTGGCAAGGAAATTTAGCTATGGAAACTATTACTCAAGTTGTAGATAATGCTACGAAAACCTTGCTTTTTTTAAAAAAATCCAGTTGGAAAATATTCTACACTAAATCAATTCGACAACAAAGAAAGTGTAGTTCAAGTAATTCTGATTGGTGATTCGTGAATTGGTAGAGCTTCCTCTTAGATGCCTACAAATCTTCAAATCTATTGGTGTGAAGCCCCCAAAGGGTATTCTACTCTATGGGCCTCCTGATTCTGGGAAAACTTTAATTGCTAGGGTAGTGGCAAATGAAATAGGTGCCTTCTTTTTCTGTATTAATGGACTTGAGATCATGTCAAAGTTGGTTGGAGAAAGTGAAAGCAATCTCCGGAAGGCTTTTGAGGAGTCTAAGAAGAATGCTCCGTCCATTATATTTATTGATGAGATATTACAGAGATTTTTTAGCGGGCTCAAGCAATCCATCTACTCTGCTCTGCGTGAAACTATGGGTTTTTTCATTTTGTTTGAACTATTTGAGAGATAGGTTCTGACTGGTGATGCATAATTGGTTTTCATGTTTGTAGCATGGAAGTAGTGTTGGGGATGTTGGTGGTGCTGCAGATAGAGTCCTTAACCAGTTGTTGGCAGAGATGGATGGTATGACAACCAAGAAAACATTTTTCATTATACCTAATGGCATTGGCCTATTATACCCAAGGATTCAATGGAGCCAATGTTGCAAAGATTTGTCAGCAGTCTTACAAGTATACTATTAGAAAAAATATTGAGAAGGTGAGTTTCAATTGCGGCAGCTTTTGCAAACTAGATTTGGTTATGAATTTCTTAATGGTTTTTTTGAACTGGTTTGTTAGAATTTTACATTTTTTGATTCAATTTTCCTCAACTTGTATCTTATTATTTCAATTTGTCATGTTCTCTTTCCTCTACACTTTTACAGGATATTGTACATGAAAGAAAAAGAAGTAAGAACCCCGAGGCAATGGATGAGGATGATAGTGATGAGGTAGCTGAAATAAAGGCTACTCATTTTGAGGAGTCAATGAAATATGCCCAAAAAGTGTCAGTGATGTATTTGTTGCTACTGCTGCTTTGGATGTATTTGCTAAGACAATTTCCCCTGCCAAGATGATGTGCCTCCATTTTATGGAGATTTGCTAAATGTTTAATATGATAAAGATCACTACAAGTTGGCCCTTGGCCAGATCAATATTGCTCGCAATCTCATTGCCAAAGTGGCCAAAGACTATGTTAGGCTGATAAAATATGGGGATTCTCTTTACTACTACAAATCTTTGAAGGTTGCTACACTTGGATGGATATGTACCATTGTTAAGAGAATTGGACCGATTTTGGCTTACCTCAAACAGGTGAGGCAGCATGTGCTTATGTTCTTTTTTCTATCTATCTGGTTTTCACTACCTGTCATTCCTTGGGATATCTTGCAAGGGTTCTATAAATTGATGGTCTATATTTTGGTGGGTGTCTTGTATGGGCCTATGAAATTTTTTATCTTGTTGTTTTTTCAATCCTACAACTAGATTTTGATATGTGGATTGCTTGTAAGGAACTTTAATACTACCATTTCAGTAGTTCTTCATATGATAGTTTTCGATGCAGTCCCCAATCTAGGCTTTATTTGTACATTTTTTATCTCAATATTAAAATAATCAATTTAGTTAAATAAAGCTTTATGTCCCAAACACAATGACAACTAGGATGTGAATTTAATCTTTCTGACAGCTAAAGAGTCAAAAAAGATAAAATATGGTTCAATATAACCTACAACTTTGTCCATGTAAGAGTTGAACTCTAAAATTTATGGTATGAAGACTTGCAACTTGCAGCTAAGAATATGATACTGAATAATTATGACTTATTTTAAAAATTTAGGAAAACTTAACCATTTCTATAGCGATTACTTAAAAAAAAGTATACCTGATCGATGACTCAATATTTGTAACCTCTCAGAAAATTTTCCTTTCCACTTCAATATCTTTCCTTGATAATTCTTGATCTCCTCAGAACCACTAGAAAAAAAAAATGACAACAGAACTTGCTACTTTAGAAAATTGCTTCAATACTTAACTTAAACATTACAATCATGAAGGGTGTAACAAAATCTGATATGCTAATAGACAAACTTATTTTGCACAAAATTGCATTAAGCATGGATTTTGGTTTACATGTGGTACATCAATTCCTTCATCAAAGACATTATCTACTACATTTATAATTGTTTATTTAGGTTCCATAGCACTAGCATATACACAAAAAGAATTTGTATTAAAAAAAACATGGACACTACATATATAAAAATACCCGTTAAAAAAAAAAGAGGCCACTGAGGAAAATTGCATAGGTCTCCAGAAACAACATTAACCAACTCTTTCTCTCAAGCCAAAGACTCAGTGTGTTCAATTTCCCAGACTAGCAGTCAATTCTATGTTGAGTATATCTGTCAGGCCCTCCTGTAGTTTGAATGAATTAAGAATAGAAGATAGGAACTGATTTAACACTTCACCTACTCAAAAACACAAACTAATGAAATAATCCACATTAGGTTAAGATAGGTTGACGCATTCAATACAAGAATACTTACACAAAATGAAGCTGAATCATGCCAGACAATGACAATGAGAAGTTGACTATTAGCCTTTCTAGTTTTCTATTTGATAGTTGCCTAACAATGACACATTCAAAATGCACTTATGAGCAAAGATCTAGAATGAATGAAATTGATTAAATAATGAAGGTATGTTAGTTTGAGCTTCACTTGGTTTTGAGAATACTTTAATATTCTCTACTTAACAAGGCCAACCATGTGAAGGTGGAAGCTCATCTAGCCTCACCCCCCTCCCCCTAACATCAATCTAAATTCCCCAGTAACACAACAATATTCATTAACATGACATATAATTCAATATTAATACACAACATTCATAGATAATTACTTAAAACAATGTTCATGGAGTTATTATGATATTTTTACTGATATTTTTGTCACAATTTGATGTTCAGGATAGGGGAAAAGCACTCACAACAACAGAGGCAATAGCTGTAGATACAGATGACGATATCCCAAAAATCCCTAATATAATAAATATGGTGAAGAAAAAACTAAAAAGAGTCAATGCAGAAATTATTACTATTTTGCATGATGCTACTACCGGCCTCACCGCGATGTCCATGACCAGGTAATTGAGCAAGCAAAATATCTTGTAACAAGAACAAATACATATTTTAGTTCACGACATAAAAGAGTATAAAATATAAACCTTTATTGAACTTTTGTTATAACTAAAGATTAATTACTGCTTACTTCAAAACGAGGTGCTCGTGCCATCAATTCATCTATCCTCTTCAACATCTCCTCAGTTTTGGCACCAGTCATGTAGTACAAGCACTAGAATTGATTTTTTCAGCACAGATGAGAAATTTTTGTATATCAACATGCGATAGAGTTTGTTGCCCAAACTCTATTGCATGTTGATATACAAAAAAATTCCTAGTCCATGCCAAAAAACTCAATTCTAGTGCTTGTACTAAGACCTTAAATTATTGAGCTTCTCTTTGTTTCAAGAAGAGTATAGCATTCTCTACTTAATACGGCCAACCATGTGAAGGTGGAAGCTCATCTAGCCCCTCCTAGGAGCCTCTTATGACCCTTTACAACATTTTAAGACCTCTAAGATGTATTCTTAGGGATCATAAATGGTCATAAAGGGTCATAAGGGGTCCTGGGACACAACAACTAAGAAACATAATTGTAGGCATCATGATCATAATTTTTTGGAGACAACATAATTGAGTTGTATACCCAGATGATGGAGAGAAACTCTTGCACCCCTGATTCCAAGTTGACTACATCTGTTTGATCATGAGTACAAGATCCTCCAATAGATATATTCAATTTGGAATTGGGGGTGCAGAAGTTGCTATGCACCGATTGTGTACACAACTCAATTACATTGTCTCCAAAAGATTGTGACTATGATGCCTACAATTATGTTTCTCAGCTATTTTGAAATCTACATTTATGTTTCTCAGATGTCGTGTTTATGTGCATGTTTTTTATGTGTTTTGGATAGTAAGTCTAATTTAATTTCTCCATGGACTAAGACAATAAATTATTGACCTTATAGAACAACAACAGCTAGGAAGGATGTATTCAATAGATGTTGACAAGTGATCCTTCCTAGCGGCTGTTGTTTTATAAGGTTTGTCTCAATCCCAATAGGTTTTAGTTTCATTTTGTAGATGCGTAAGTTAGAGGGGGCTTACAATAATAAATCATGTAATGAGGAGGCTTAGAACACTAGTATATGCAAATTTCATTATTTAATAAAAAAAAAATATTAAAATGTTTATACCTTTTTCTCTCATTTGCTGGTGTAATTCCTCTTTGAGTATCCCATTTCTCCTTTGCATCCAAAATGAACTCATTCCAATCCCTCACTAGAATAAAGGGAGGACACTCAAACTTCAGCGAGACTTCATACCACACAGCATTCGTAGATTACGTTCAATGCATTATTTATGTTCGTATATTAGTGTTGCGTATAAATCTACAGATGGTGCTTGGTATGAAGCATTGCTCAAGCTTGAAAATGATAGTCAATCCATGGTCAAGGTCAAGGAACAAATGGAATAACCAATAAAACACTATACACTAAATCATGTGATTAATAGCAGATCGGGGCTCACCTGAGCCATAAATATGAAGAATTAATCTAAAAAAAGATGTAAACCATATATATGCACACTTGAGGCAAAGAGAAGTTATGTCATGTCCATATTAAAATATTAGTTACAATATGAAAATACTAAACTAACTAATTCCTAAGTTCATCTCTGCATATGGTCGCAACAAAGATATGCAATTACAATACAGAGAAGGCATCGTAAAAATATAATTTCTGAATTTGCCCTAGCCTGACATGTTTTGCACTCAAATCCTTCATCGCGGATAAGTGGAGATGGGCTGATAGATGTAAATGAGTTGTCATCAACCCAACTAAAGTATCTGCAACCATTATTTCCTTGTGATGCCCAATCTACATTAGTTTTTATAATATAATGAATAGTATTTACATTAGAAACATTAAATATATACACATTAGCAACCTTTTTTTAATTTGGGCAGCACCAAAATTATCGTCCAGGGTTGCTTTGTGTCTGTGAAGTCTTCAACACACACTGCCCACCACCACATTGATAGTTTGGCACATTGACAAGAGCCATCGAGCCTATATCAATAATGCACCGCACCATCGTTACTACATTTATTACACAAATATTATAAAATATAATCATATGATTATAATAATCATACATTCACCACTATTTAACTATACCTGAGCTAGAATTAGTCAACTTCAATACTTTCAATACTTTCAAAATTGAATATGAAATAGGGATATAAACAAGAACTATCCACACATGTTATAGAGACTAAAACCTTGTCATTGATCCATATAGGTATAACACAAAACATATTTACATAACCAATTAACTCAAAACACAAACCCTTTTTTGAATAATTTAATTTTAACTTTGGTTGTGTTAACAGAACTATGTTGACATTATAGTTGTTTAACATGAGAGTTTGTAGATTAATAGGAGGTCACATTTTTATGGGAACATATCATTCAATTGAGCATTAATGCCCATCTATATCTAGTGAGATGAACATAACTCATGTAATAATATCAAATTTCCACAATCCATTTTAACTGTGTATGCATTTCTGGATTTGATTGTGTGTGATTTTTGGTATCAACATTTCAGATCACACTCTATGATCCATCATCAGGAAAAGAGAGAGTGCAAGAATTCTAAGAGAAGTGATGGATCACAGAGCGTGATCCAAAATGTTGATACCAAAAATCACACACAATCAAATCCAGAAACACATACATAGATAATTCATGTACCTCATGCTACTATGTTCTTGATTCCTAATTCCCTTCAGGATCACAATCTTTCTCTGGTTTTAAGCCTGCAACTGTGTTCCTCCCTTCAATCGGTTATTGGATTTGGGTCAAGGCCATTCTGCATAGAACTCACTGTCTCCAAACTAAATCTTCTAACTAACTTTAACCACTCTACTCTAGCACTATCGACTGTCATAGAGACACTCTAATCTAGCTGATCAAGTTAGATTAGGGTCATCTGGAATGGTCTAATAGTGGGTCCTTACAATGATTATTTTCATTTAGTTACATAAACCAATTAACTCAAAATGCAAACCCTTTTTTGAATAATTTAATATTAACTTTGGTTGTGTTAAAGGAACTATGTTGACTTTATTTTTCAGTTGTTTAACATTAGAGTTTGTAGATTAATAGGAGTTCACATTTTTATGGGAACGTATCATTCAATTAAGCATTAATGCCCATATATATCTAGTGAGATGAACATAACTCATGTACCTCATGCTAGTGTGCCTAGATTAGACTAGACATTATCCAACCGCCTGTGAGGGTTGTCATTGTTATTAATTAGTGTAAAAGGAGGACCGTTTGTGTGTTATAACACTTTATATAAATACTCACTATTTGGATAATGTCTAGTCTAATGAAAAATAGTGTATACAAGGTATCCAAGCACACTAACATGAGGTACATGAGTTATGTGCATCTCACTAGTTATAAATGGGAAACTATGGCAAACTAGTACAGGTGAAATCCTATTAATCTACAAACTCTCATGTTAAAAAACTACAAAATAAAGTCAACATAGTTATGTTAACACAACCAAAGTTAAAATTAAATTATCTAACTATGTTGACTTTATTTTGTAGTTGTTTAACATGAGAGTTTGTAGATTAATAGGAGTTCACATTTTTATGGGAACGTATCATTCAATTGAGCATTAATGCTCATCTATATCTAGGTTTGCATCACACATGCTTAAGGAAAAAGTTCCTAATACAACTGAAGAGAGTAATTAATATGGAAATTGAATCAAATGTAAGCAACATATGGCATTAATTTTCAAAGATAGTGACAATTTAAAAGAATTGGAAAAATACAATGTACAAGCAATGATAGTGCACCATGGGAAGTCACAATAAGTATGAACCCATAGAGGATTTTCATTGTTTCCTAAAAGAAGATGATTTTCAGAGTGAGATTTAGCTACATAGAGGTGAAGCCATGACATAAAAAAGGTAAAAGAACCTCAAAGTTTCTGACATATAATGCTATCATGTCAAAAGGACAACAAAGTGTAGTTTTTAGAACAATGGAACAACCATCTCTCTTAAAAGGAAAAACCATCATGTTACAGAGTTATTGAATATGGCCATTATCATGAGATCATAGTGCAAAACACATCTATCTACTATTAATGAAGACTTTCTTCTATAGAGGCAATTTTGAATTCTATGCTCATGTGAAAAGGAAATGTCACTTAGTTTGAAGTCCTAATAGAATAAATACAATAAGAAGACATTGGCATATCATGTCTTATATCATAACCAATCACAATAAGAAGATGGAACAACCATAAGGTACAAGCATGTGCAAGTCATTGTAATCATTGGAGATATGTTAAGGGTTAAGTACAATAGTAGAGCACGATCATGATACAATTAATGAAAGTGCCATAAAACACCATGATATTTATAATCAATCATAGAGAAAATAAATAGTGACACAAATGATTTGTATTTTAGTGCCACCAAATAATTTCCAAATAGTCATCAATGTATTAAAGCACTCCAAAGTATAGGATAGCAAGGTGCTTCAATACATAGTTGCAGTGATCAAAATAGTATTTTACAATATCATGAAGTAAACAAAAATAATGTTTCACAATAAGGCAAACTAAAACAACAAATGACAAGCATTGTCATTAAACACAACATAAAAGGCATCTTTGACATTGAGCCCTCAAAGAACAGGTTTGATGTTTTCATGTTTTGAAAGTTAACAAGGTTTATATTTTCATCATGAATACATGAAAACAAGCACAAAGGATCACAATAAGTAATCTCTAATATAAAGAAACACAATGACTATCAACATCAAAGTGGTGGTGTAGGAACTCAAACATCATCTAAAGATAATTTGTCATGTTCTCTTTCCTCTACACTTTTAGAGGATATTGAACGTGAAAGAAAAAGAAGAGAGAACCCCGAGGCAATGGATGAGGATGATAGTGATGAGGTAGCTGAAATAAAGGCTGCTCATTTTGAGGAGTTGATGAAGTATGCCTAAAGAAGTGTGAGTGATGCTGATATTCGAAAGTATCAATCCTTTTCACAAACACTACAATAATCTCGAGGCTTTGGTTCTGAATTTCAATTTCCAGATAGACCCGATGGTGCTTCTGCTGGTGCTTCAGATGTATTTGCTACAAAAAATAATAAAGATGACGATGACTTATACAGGTTGCACATCCACATCCACATCTGATATAAAATTTATTATTATAAAGTCTTTTTATGGAAATCTATTTTACATTAGTCTATATTATTCTGAAGCCTTGTTATAGAAATTTGTTTTATATTAATCCTCAAAATTAGTTAGAAAATCTTCTTCTTTCTTTCTAAATTCATGAATGATTCTATTTTTCTACAGTAAATAGCATGCGTAACAGATAAACATGAAATTAGCAACAAATATCTACCTTATGGTTTTACTACTAAGTCTTTGTTTGTCGGGCATACTGATTATAAGTACCTGAGGTATCAGGTTATTGATATGTCCCTGGTATTTTCATGTATTTAATCTTATAAAATCATCAATTCTTAAGCATTAAGCATAGTAATAGGTCAATCTTCATTTAATTACAAAAATGAAACACCAATGAAGAAAATAATGAGCAGCAAATAATAGATATTATTAACATAGGTTGAAGCCAATCTCATCCTTCGATTATGAGAAGGATTTCCAAGCTCCTATTTGAAAACAATAGATATTATTGAAATATATGGAAGCCAATCTCATCCTTTCTCTTGTGATCTTATATCACAAGATTTCAAAGCTTCTATTTGAGAATAATAGACATTATAGACACATAAGTTGAAGCTAGTTCTTCCTTGCTCTTGTGATCTTATATCAAGGATTTCCTAAGCTACTTTATTCAAATTGGATAGTATTATCACTTGATATTCATACCTTCTCGATAAAAAGAAGTGTATCACTAGATACCTAGTGACAAAATTCACCCTCTCCTGGTTTTAGATTGAGGCCAAGCAGTGCCAGGATTTCAGTGGGATAAGGTTTAGTATCCATATGGCATTCAGAAACCACACTTTGCTTAAATCCATTTTTCTCATCCTTAGATGTTACCAAATACATATTTGTACTCTTCACATAGTAACAATAATAAACTTTAAAAGGAAATAACATAGAGTGACAAGCCAGATGCTTGATGGAGGAGGGAGCCAAGTTTTTTGCCCCCTTTACTGTAACCAAATAAATAAACATCATTGTAACACGGAGGAGTGAAAATCTCAAACCTTTTTATCAAAGCATAAAAGATAAAGAAATTTTGTTAGATGTTGTAGTTGCAACTGCCCTAGTAGACATGTATCCAAAATATGGAACTATAGACAAGGCACGTGAACTCTTTGACAAAATGCATCAAAGACATGTGGTATCATATAATGCCATGATTATGGGCTATGTACAAAATGGATTTTTTCAAAAGGCTTTAGAAATTTTCAAGAAAATGCAAATGGCAGGTGTAAAGCTAAATTCCAAAACCTTTGCCAACATCCTCCCTGCTTGTGCCAAAATGGGAGCTTTGGAATAGGGTAATTAACCAATCATTGTTAATATATTATGCAATTAAATTATATATATTATGTAGTCACTATTAATATTGACTTAGTCGATTGCTTGATCACACGATAACCAATAATTAATGGTTATCATAACACATTGTTAATGTGTTACGATAACCACTAATTAGTGGTTATCCATACCACTATGTGAGATAATGAAATGATGCCATCCATGTCTATTCATATTGGTATTAATAACCATTGTGTGGGCTTGGAAAGACTTACCAACGCCATATGATTAATAGGAAATAATCAATGATACCCTAGCTTGTATAAATGGATGCCCTAGCTCATGGGTAACCATAGAATATAATGAACACACATTAACATGATGCCCTAGTTCACTAAAACAACAAATTCCATAATCAAATCATCCAAAGAAATGAACTCAATGCCATGGATACAACAAAGCATGGAGTAATGAATATCACAGTAAGATGTGCCCTCAAAATACATGATATTCAATCAAATGATCAAATACAATGTACTCTATCAAAATGCAGAGGAGATAACCAAACAATCCCTACCTCAATGAGATTCCATTTGATAAGGAGAGGAAAAGCCAAGTTTCCAAAACCAAGCTTGAAGATCAAAGGCCCACGTCCAGATAAAAACTACAAACCCTATACACAGTGTCGAATCCACCTTGGCCAATGCAGTTTCACGCGCTGCCCCTTAAAAAAATTCATCGTGGTGATAATGAAATGAGAAATAAATTCTACTACAACCCCTATACACAGTGCCAAATCCATCCTGGCCGATGAGGTTTTGCACATTGCCCCTTCAAACAATTCACTATGGTGATAATGAAATTAGAAATGAGTTTTCTTTTTTTAAAGTTATGCCCGTGCTCGTTGAAATTTTGACATACACAGTAGTGGTCAAAATTTTAACTAACATGGGCATGTATTAAAAAAAAATGAAATTTTTCCTTCTATAATCTGACCAACCAAAACCTTTTTATTTCATGGTTGAAAATTTTGGTAGAAAAATGGTGCAAAATGTACTAGTGAAACAGTAGTGCCCAATCACTAGCTTGAAATTGTTTTCTGTTGATGTGGTTGTCATACCATTTCTTCTTCTATTTTTGTACTATTTCTATGTGCTCAAGGGAAGATTTGTACATCTCATCCAAGGAGTTGAGAGTGAATAAACGTTCACCCTGAGCTACAAGAAGGTCCATGTTCAGCTTTAGAGTAGTACTCAATATTTTGTGTTCAAACTCAATAGGCATCATTGTTGTTTTTCCGTAGAGTAGCTCAAATGGAATCACTCAAGTTGTGGTTTTCCATGTGATTCTGTATGCCCATACTACTTTTGCTAACCGACTACTCCAATCTATTTTATTGAGTTGAACTATTTTGGTAAGTATTGCTTCATTTTCCTTGTTGGTTACTTCCACTTGACCATTAGCTTGAGGGTGGTATGGACTGGACTTTCTGTGTCTGATTCTATATTCATTCATGAGTTTTGTTATCAGATTTGATGTAAATTATGTCCCTTGATTAGTCACTAGCTCTCTTGATACTCCATAATGAGTAAATATTTCTTCATACAGGAAGGTTACCACTTTGTTGTCACGTGCATGCTTCATTGCTTTCACTTCTACCCAGTTTGTCACATAATATGTGCATAGCAAAATATATGATTTTCTATTTGATGGAGGGTCTATGGGACCAATAAAATCCATTCCCCATTTATCAAATGGTGTGACAACTACTTGTGGGTTGAGTGGCATCTCATTTGATTTGGTTGGCTTGCCCATCCTTTGATATTTCTCACATTTTTTGGTGTAATTGGCTACATCTTTATGAAGTGTTGGCCAATAGTAGCTTGTTGTTAGCACCTTCATTTCTATTCTTTTTACTACAAAGTGTCCTCCACAAGGTTCATTATGGCATGCATGCAGAATATCATAGGTCTCATCTTCTCATGACTTGGTCCAAGCCTATGTAAAATAATGTATTATCAATCCATGAGTATTGAAAGATCTTTTCCACCAGCAACTTCCTGTCCTTTGTAGAGAAGTGTTCAAGCATCTTATTAGCTACAAGATAATTTTCTACATCAGCATACCATGGAGTTTTAATACCAATGTGAAATAGATGCTCATCTGGAAATGTGTCATCTATCAATGAAGTATCTGTGTCTGCATGTTGTAATCTAGAAAAATAGTCTTCTACTACATTGGCTCTTCCTAGTTTATCTATTATTGTGAGATCAAATTCCTGTAACAAAAGTAGCCATTTAGCTAATCTTCTTGAAATGGCAGGTTTGTTCATGAGATATTTTATTGCGGCATGGTCAGTATGAACAAATATGGGGTATCTTGTTACATAGTGTCAAAACTTGTTTAGAGAATATACTACTACTAATAGTTCTTTTTATGTCACTGTGTAGTTGAGCTCTGGACCATGTAGACTTTTACTAATGTAGTAAATAGTCTTTTCAAGGTTTCCATACTTTTGACCTAAGACAAATCCTAGTGCATAATTAGATGCATCTATATGTATGTGAAATGGAAAAGTCCAATAAGGGCCTTTTAATACTGGTGCTTTTGTAAGAAGGTTCTTAAGCTATAGGAATGACTCTTCACAAGCTTGGGTCCATTTGAATTTAGCCTCTTTTGTAAGAAAAGTGTACAATGGACTTGCTATTTGACTAAAGTTTTGAATAAAATGTCTATAGTATCCAACATGTCCTAGAAATGATCTAACCTCTTCTTTCTTAGTAGGAGTGGGCAATGTTTGAATTACCTCTATCTTTGCTAGATCCACTTGTATGCCGACTTTTGAAATGAGGTGTCCCAAAATGACTCCCTCTTGCATCATCATAAAACACTTCCCAATGTTAAGTGACAAGTTATGCTCTTTACACCTGATTAGAACTTTCTCCAAATTATTCAATGGTTCTTCAAATGTGACTCCAAATGTAGTGAAGTCATTCATATGAATCTCCATGCAATCATGTGAGATGTCAGCAAAAATGTTGATCACAGCCCTTTGAAAGGTTGCATGAGCATTACATAACCCAAATGGTAGAACATAGTAGATGTAAGTTCTCCAAGGATATGTGAATGTTGTCTTTTCATGGTCCTCAGGTGTAATGCTAATCTGATTATAGCCACTGTAGCCATCAAGAAATGAGAAGTACTTTTTGATTGCTAATGTATCTAGCACTTGATCAATGAATGGTAGTGGAAAATGGTCCCTTTTTGTTGCATTATTAAGCTCTTTGTAATCTACACATATTCTCCACTTACCCCCTTCTTAGGTACTATCACAAGAGGTGAAACCCACTTACATTCTGAGATTGGATATATGAAACCAACATTTAGCAATTTCTGCAGTTTGGTCTTCACAATCTCCCTGAGGGCTGGGTTGATCCTTCTCTATGGTTTTCATAGAGGTAGAATCCCTTCATTGATGTATATTCTATGATTACATAGTTTTGGACTTAATCCCTTCATGTCCCCATATTCCCAAGCAAAATCCTTTTCATGTTTGCATAAGAGTTGTGTTAACAATTTTAATTATTGCTGAGATAATCTATTATTAACATGAAGGTTATAGTTAGGTGAGAGTTGCATAGTAGTAGTTAGTTCTAACATGGAGGTTTTTGATATAGGGTTGATTGATATTTCACAAGGTAACAATTGTTGTATAATTTCAGGCTTTGTTGGTAAGACATGGTTTTCATAGGTAGTCAATTGCAAAATTGATCTTTGAGAAATGTCTCTTGCTATAACACAATCATTTGTGAGGATACTTTGGAGTATATCATCATGCTCTTGTAATTTTAGAAAATATTGTCCATGCAACATCATCAACTGAGCAATAGAGTTTATTTCCTCTTCCTCATCTCCTAGGTTTGGCCATATAGGATTGTTTAGATCTTCTTGTGGTTGTGCTAGAAGATACATTGCTAATTTCTTGACAATTTGGCCATCAGAGATGGTCATATTTCCTGATCTACAACTGATATTAGCATATGATGTTGCTAACCAAGGCCTTCCAAGGATTACTAGATAACCAACAAGGGTTACTTTAGGTGACAAAATCATAAAATTAGCAGGGTATTCCCAAGAGTCCAAGGTGACTACTATATCTTCAATCATACCATCTGGAGTAACTATAGAACTATCTGCAAGTTGTAAAATTGTTGGAGTTTTCCTTAGTCCCTATATACTCAACCTATGCATAGTGTCTTTGGTCATGATATTTATAGCAGCACCTAGGCCTATTAGAGCATTCTTTACTGACTGGCCATTAATTATTATGTCTACAACTAGACTTCCTGGATCAAAGTACTTAGGAACTACAATCTTGCCCAGCATTATATCAGCCAATTGACCTATTACATGCACTATTTGGGGATCTTTTTTCTTCCTTCCAGGTTTCTTAAGACATGCTTCATTGATGGCTTTTCCATAGAGTGCAACATCTTTGATAGCCTGAAATAGTGGAATCTGGATGTGCATGTTCTTTAACTGGTCTAGGAAATCAAATGGTGCTTCCTCTTGGAGTGTAGGTTTATCCATTTTAAGCCTCTGAGGGAATGGAGGTCTATTTTGACTTTTAGGATCATCCAGTTCAGGCATCTTAGTTGGTAGGGTTGGATTTGGAAAGGTAACATTTGGTTGTTGTGTTGATGTTGCAGGAGTATTTGGTATTTCAATTATAACAGGTGGTTTTGTTGTTGGAAGAGTAGTACCAAATCTTAGGTGGATATCAGTGATGTCCAATCCATAAGCAGGGTACTGTTGGGCTTCAGTGTTGTAGACTGATTATTGTTGCTTATTATTAGGATTTGGTTGTGGTTGAGTCAACAATTGTATTGGATGTGGAGGAGAATTTATGGCTACAGGAGGTGGCATAAGTGTTGGATGTGGTACGGGAGGTGGTAATTGTTGGTAGCTAGGATTCTGATTAGGCCACTAATGAGGTCCCCTCCATTGGTTATATGGATGCCAATTTCCCTGTGGTGGTTGCCATTGATTTTGAGGTTGTGATTGTGGCCATTAGGGTTGTTGGGAGCTATACCATTGGTTCAGATGGGTATTTTTCCATGCATTATTCCACATAGGCTGGAAAAACTATGAAGGATATTGGGAATTCTGGGTCTGCCATTGACTATTATAATTATTCAAAGATTGCAGTGGGTCCTGAGGCATACCTTATTGTGGAGCCCATGGGCGATGTTGAGAAACAAAGAAAAATTTCTCTTCTTCCCCCTCTATTTGCCTGAAGTTAGTTGGAACATGATGTGTCTCTAGATTTGCTACGAGATTGCATCTACAGTCCTTCTTTTGTTATCTATAATGTGGGTAGTACTCTGCTAACTTCAACTTAGCTTCTTCATGCTTCTTTTTGGCTTGCATTGTATCCAAGTAGGTTTCAGTGTCATTGATTATGTCCTACTTGAAATCTGATAGCAAGTTTGAGATTTCCATCTTTGATATGCCAGAGCTACTTCCTTTTGCAAGTGTTGGAAGGAATCCTTTGCCCTTCTTTACTACTGATCTTGAATAGTTCAAACAAATTTTCTTAAGATCATCCTAGGAAGATTGGGATACATCTACTCCATCCATAAGGTCCAATGCTTCCAAATAGTTATCAATTAATCCTCTCAAAAAGATGAGTTTTTGTGAGTCCTCTTGCAATGCATGTTGAGGATTCTTCTACAAATTGTATAAGAAACGTGAGATGTAGTCTTCCAGAGTTTCATCTTCTTTTTGTGACATGTGGAAGATATCATATCCTCTCAAATCACCTCCTTTGCAGTGTTCTTTATATTTTAACAAAAATAGATCTCTCATCCCATCCTAATTAGTTGCTGCATTTGCTCCTAGTCCCATAAACCATCTTAATGCTGACTACTTTAATGTAGCTGGAAACAATTTGAGTTTATGACTATCTGTGTTATAGTCAAAGCTTCGGCAAAGAATGTTGAACTCAAATAAGAAAGTATCAAGGTCTTTGGTTATCAGGCCATAAAACTTTGGTAACGTGGCAGTAGGGATATTTTAAGATTAGCATTGTTGCTAAGGATAGGAAATGGAAATGCAGATTGAGCCATTACTATTGGTACTTGCACTTGAATTTTCTATTGAGGAATTTTTACACTCAGTGGTGTACTATTAGCATTTGGTGCACTCAGAGTGGTGTGTGCAAGAAAACTACCAAGATTTCAACAAAAGGCTGAAGGTTAGATGGATCAAATGGGTCCTCTACTAATGAAGTGGATGGAGGAAATTTTGGACTAACATCAACAAAAGGTAATTTGGTTTCTACAAATTCTTCATTCAAATTTGGTGGTTCTGTTGGGAGAAATCTGCCATTAACATCTCTTCTTCTTCCCCTTTGATGCATACAAGTGATTTGATGAACTTGTGAAGCAAGTTTTGATTTTACAAACTACTAGAAAACAAGAAACTATCAAGAATGACTCAATGGGATTCTCAGGTTGACAACATCCCTGACAACGATGCTAAAAATGAATAGCCTCATAATAGGTAATAATAACTATGCCAAAGCCTTCCCTAGGAATGATATATTCAAACTAGGTATTATTTTTCCTATCACAAAGTGCATTTAGATTTTCAACCCTGGGATGTATACTTGAAATGGGACAACATAGTTTGTGCACTAAGTTTCAAATAGAGTCATCTTAAACTGCTGCAAAAAAGGAAAATGCATTTAAAGAACCAAACTATTGCTGCAGGAAAGGTAAAACTCACAACTGAACAAATGAACTAATATAATCAACCATAAATATAACTCCAACTCATTCTACCATTATAATGTATGAACTATGACTCTCGTTGCATATGTTGCAGCAACTAACACAGTTACAATGTTGCAGGAATGAATAGTGAATACTACCTTAAGTTCTGAAAACAATTGAGCTACTCCTCTCTACTCTAATCTACTCCACCTCCCAAGTGGGCTCTCCTTGGTTGGTTTTGACTAACTACTAACACATAGGATAACTCAAATTATTCCTTCATTTCATATATTTAGAAACATGGGTTACAATCAAAACATAGACTTGAAGAACAACTTGCTTCAATATAACAGTAAAATCATTATTTGTCTAACTAGATTTCCATTGAACATCTCCCTATATATAGTGAATTACATTCAAAACATTCAGATACACTTGACTGATTCATCCATGAAAGGAGAACATGTCAATCAATGACAGAAGATCATAAAGAACAACCATCTTAATAGAACAATAATCAATGGAGAAGATCTAAGATGATCGTGCTCCCCTATATTCCTTGAAGCAGTCATCATTCCTTCAACCTTACAGGCATATACCACAGCTATCTTGATGGGTCTTCTGATCATGACCAAAACATCTCCACTCCTTCATTGATGTAACCAAATTTTTCTCCAGCTGCTCCTTCATTCCTGGTAGGTTAGTAGCATATGCATGCACATTCATATATTCAAACTAATCAGTTACATCCAAATGTTAAAACACACATTAAAATAGCTATATGAAATACTACATTATGTATATATATAATATTGGCAAAGTGTGTATACTATTTCCTACCCAAAAGTTTAAGGATATAACTGTACTTATGGAGTATATACAAGCTTAAAACACTTAAAGGTCACACAAATGTTTTAGAAATGTTTTAGGAACAAAGCATAAAATATCATAAAACATAGACCAACTTTGGTCTCATCACTGTTCATATAGCCATTAAAGTCATTGTCTGGTTTAATGAAGAGGTTTTTCAACATGAGTTTGAAATAGAAAATTGGAACCAAACCACAGACTCATGGAAAAATATGCTTAAAAGTGTAGGTAATAAAAAGGCCAAAGATGCAATAGGGAAATAATACAAATTAGTTGACGATCTTCAGGAAGCAGAGTTTCAGATTCAAAACAACCCCACAGTCCCAATACTATTGGACATTGTAATGCATTGTAGAGACTCCCTCATAAATATGTAATTAGTTAAGACCCAAGGTGCTAAAGTTGGAGCTAGAATGAATTGGATCAACTTAGGAGACAAAGGTTCTAAATTCTTCTTCCCCACTTTGGAGAAGAAGGAAGCTAGGGATAAGATAACCTATATTAGGGAGCAAGGGCTAACTATCACATCCCAAGAAGGCATTGTGGACACCTTCTCAAAGTTTTACATAAACTTATTCACCACTGAAGATAATGATTCCATGGATATGGATAGGTAGTGTGTGTGTGTGAAATTTGTACCTAGCCGGGAACACAACACTTTAGTAAAACATTAGAGGTTAGCAAATCAAGAAATCTACAAGATAAATAAACTAAGCTAACCATGCAATTTACTGCCTTCTAGTAGATGCAAGTATGATATTTTGAGATTATGCCCGAGATTAGTGACAATGCAACACCTAAATGAAGGATTTAAATGATGAAATCTGAATGAATATGAATGTAAATTAATCTATATTTATGTATTTTCTATGCAATATGATGAAAACTGATATGAAACTAATCTAAGATGATTGAAATTGAATTGATAATGTAAATCAAACAATGCTATAAAATTACTATGAAAATGAATGAATTTGCAAAAATCTCACAATCGCTTGTTTGCAAGAGCTCGATTCTCTAAGTAATTGAATGCGCAATTGAATGATTAAAATCGCAGGGTCATTTGTGAAGGGCTAAGCCTTGTTTTTATAGAAATCCAAGGCTTTGAGGCTGCATGAGAAAAAGCCACAAATCACTCTTTGATGAACTCAACTTGATTTTTGAGTTATCAATGAATTAAGACAGTTAACTCACAAAATCATGAAAAAACAACTTTTTAACTCAAATCAAAAGTTTAGATCACCTTTTAACTCAAAATAGATGTTGAGTTTCAAAAAGATAACAAATTGAATTGATTTTTTGATTTAAAGTTTAACTGCTCTTCTGAATGTGCATAGATAATTATGAATTAAATTAATAATTTAAGTGATTAATTCTCAACTTAATTGATTTTTGAATTAAAATAACCGATTTATGAGTTAATCAATTATTAAATCAAATATTATTCCAAAACTAAATTATTAAATCTGACAACTTGATTTTATCAATTAAATACAGATTTAATCAATTATTCATAGGATTTTTTTATTTATTGTCAAAATTAAATAATATTAATTAGGAATAAATATAATTAAATCTAATTAAATAATTAAATGGCAGAATTAAATTAATTAATCAAATATTCAACATATTCAATTAATTAACTTTAGGATAAATAATGACATTTATCACCAAATAATGTTTAATTAAAGATAATTAAGAGAAATTAGGAATATTCCCCGATGCAGAATTGAGATAAAATCAATTAGGGTTTCGATGATTTGATGCATCAATGTACCTTTGATTAGGAATTTTGTGTCGATTTTGATCGATTTGTAGATGTAGGAGATCAATGGTCCTATAGCCCATTTTTGGGGTATTACATTTTGCCCCTCTTTGAATTACTATGCAAAGCATAGTGGTTCAAAGATTAATTTATTTTTTATGATGATGAGGACTCGGTTATGTGATGGAGAAACTGATACTGAAAGATTAATCGATTTCAAGATAGAAACCAATTGATTGATTTAGAAGATGTTGATTCAAGTCCTGATTGACCAAAGAATTTAGATGATGTTAACAGTAGCAATAATGAGCTGGTGATTACAAAAAAGTGTCAAAACACCTAATTCTAAACCTTATGATTATAAAGAAGTGACTGTCCTAACTCTAGACCTGAATGTCCAAAGGAATCAAAAAGATTAAAAACATTAGATTTCCCCAATCCATTATGATGCAAATTAGTTTCTGGATTTGATTGTATGATTTTTTTAGCATCGACGTTTTTCCTTGTTTATTTTTTAGTCTTTTTCATCTATTTTTCCTTTTTGGTTTGTGTGTTGCCTCTTCTCCATCTCTCCTTATATCTCATGTAGGAGGCTAAGTCTGCATATTTTATTTTTCATTCTTCACTCTCTATTCCTGATGATGGATTGCGGAGTGTGATCCAAAACGTCGATGCTAAAAAACTCACACAATCAAATCCAGAAACTAATTTGAATCAAAAGGATGTCAAATATGTACCCTTCAGTTATGGAGAACCAAGGAAATAACACTAATGAACCAATGGTTACAAAAAGCTGATACAGTTTACAAGTTGTGAGGGAGTACCAAATTGTTATGGATCTTAATGAATCTGATATGCCCCAAGCGATGTGCCCCAAGCAACGAAGTCTTTTGATGAATCAACAACTAGACATGGTTGTTGTGTTGATTACTAAAAGAAATTTTATTTGCATATTTGATTGAAAGATGTGTAATACCATGCCCCCTTCGGGATGAAAATCAAAATCTGGCAAGAAAGCCAATGTTATAGAGTTTAGGAGCAATGTAATCAATTTGAGAAGTGGTTATGCACGTCCAGGAATGCATTCTGCATCGTTTGGAGGTCCTGTTGAGCAAGTTTGACTAGGTATGACCATGAGTTGACCATGGTTGACCTAGTTGAAATGTTCATAGTTTGATGTATGATAATCAGTTAAGTTGAATACTGTATTTCATTGATGGTCTGAAGGTTGATTATGCAAGCAGTCGTCTGTCCTGGGTCTAAAAATTTTAAATCATGATTTTGACAATATAAATGATCCTAGATTTCAATTTTGATCCTGAAAATGCGTTCAGAATGTCGAAATTAGGTAGGGGTGCTATTTTTACCCAAAATGGAGCAATTTGAAAAATTAGGTCAAAACCTATATAAGGCCCAAAAGGGTCATTTTCAAATCATTTCAACCTTTTGCCTTTTGTGAGCTTGTGGAGCCCTCTGAGAGAAAAATGGAAGTTCCCATGTCTTTTCATTGATTTGAGTGCAACTGGTGGTACCAGTGACCTCGCCAGTATGGCAACCCGGTAAGTGGACCTTTGTGCCTATCCTGCATTCCTTTTTGTTCATGTTTTAGACATTTTTTGAATTTTTTCCACATTTTTAAGATTTTTATTTTTTTACATAATGGAAACTCGTACAAGAGTCCTCCAAGACTCGTACGAGTTTTCAAGTCCATTTCAAGACTCGTATGGGTTATAACTATAACTCATATGAGGAGGACCCAAGTTTCGTATGACATTTTATCGGGTCCTTCATGTGTCATGTGAGACTCTGCATAGAGTCGTATGACCATAAAGTTTCGTATGAGACATAACTGTAACTCGTACGAGTTTTGATGCCAGTCTAAAAACTTGTATGGAAAACAATGAGCTTTATTTTTTACCAAGTTACTGTTAGGTTTCCTTATTTTTGTGCTTTGTAGGTTGTCTTTCCTAATGTGCATGTTCAGATTTTGCATCCGGCCTCCCAGAGACTGTGTGTATCACTTCCTGACCCTCTGAGAGTTCCCTTAGCTACCTGTGGATTTGAGTATCTGATACGGTTGCCTGAGATTTAGGTGAACCATAGTCTGATTACTGCTTTGGTTGAGCACTTTCATTCTGAGATGCAGACATTTCACCTTCCTACTAGAGAGATCACCGTGGCTTCAGAGGATGTATGTAGGATATTGTGAATACCATTTCACAGACCTCACCCGAACTACATTAGTTTGGGTAATGTTGGATTAACCACCTTTAGATCAGTGTTTGGGGCCGACAAGAAGATAGCCCAGCAAATCTCCTGGGAGATGCTGGTATAGAGATATGGGCAGACGCATCACCTCAAGTGTATTATCATTGGGATGATTGGTGGCATTATCATGTCTGACAGGCATCAGTGCAGACTCTTGATGGGTTGGGCCCCGATGGTGCAATGACTGATGGCTAGTCCTGCTGAGCTGAGGTGGGGACAGTGTTTATTGGACCACATGTTCTCAGAGATGCATGAGATAGTGTATCATGAGGGAAAATATTTTTCTTCTGGGGTTCTTGTTATCTAGATTTGGGCCTGGGAACATATTTCTATTTGCAGACCAGTAGGTGGTGATGAGCGATAGCCACAAGAGCCGTTGATATACATATATTTAGGTTATATCACTCAGGTACAGATGGGGCACACTAAGTACTAGAGGAGAGTCCTAGATGACATGACCTCAGTGACATGGAGACCATATCTGCAGATAGAGGCATGGCATGCCTCTCATGTATAGTTTGGCTATTTCTTTCAGAGTAGGATGTTGATCAGTCATTCTTCCACTGTCTTAGAGCATTTTCTCATTAATCAAGTATGGAGACAGTATGGCATCATACAAGATGCCCCTTAGGACTTCACATCATATGCATGGTCGGTACAGGAGCTTTGTCTCGGATGGTCACCACAGCTATCTTATGCAGAGTGTAGTATGGAGTAATGAGGTTACACCACCCGTGATTGGGATTATAGAGTATAGATCTCAAATGTTGGAGTCACAGATGCTTACATGGCATGGATTGCAGAGCATCCCATTCACAGGTTCTCTGATCCTATAGAGCTCATCCTGACTATGGAGGATGCAGAGGATGTGACAAGTTCCCCTATGGGTAGAGGATAGAGACTCCGAGATGTTTAGATTCATGTCAGTCATCCTACACCACCATGTCCTAGAGTGATGATGACCCCACTAAGGCCATCAGGATAGATGAGGCCCCTTGTGCTCAAAGTTCTACAATAGGTAGACATGTGGTTCTTCAAAGGAGATATGCTATAGGCAAGGGTGGACAATTGGTTAGTGTTGGTAGTGCTAAGGATGTTCTGGGAGCTCACTAGGGTGTTCATATGGAGGATGCCCCAGAGGCTCCTGATTTTGATTTAGGTGTTGAGGTTCATCATCATAAGATGCAGACTAGGGCTGGTGCAGAGTAGCATGTAGATGAGGCAAAGACAATAGCTGCAAAGGTAGATACTGCTATGAGACAGACACCATAGGATGTCATTTGTCAGTTGATGCAATAGCTATGAGACTTGAGAATTCATACTGCTACTATAGAGTCTCAGCTTAGAGCTTCTGAGAGACAGGTTTGAGATCGTGAGGCCAACATGAGATAGTTATAGGCTGAGGTCATTCATCAGACCAACTGAGCCACATATTATGTATCTACTTACTATTCAAGGGTACTGACTGATCAGAGAGTTCCCTCTTATTCGTAGTAAATGGTTGCTTCTAAGAGAGCTAGAGCACCATGGGTTGATCTACCACCAAATGCACCTACCCCACCTCCACCAGATGTGGAGGAGCAAGCAGATAGCTGATCTATCTTTGTGTTCTCATATTTTTGTCATTTTTTCTATATACTGATCATAGATGATAGCTCAGATGAGCTCATTCTTTTGTATATTGTGCCAGTAGTGCACCCCCATTTTTGATATATATATACAAGATCAATTTTTGGTTGTGACTTCATATACACTTGTCATTTTTGTTTATGATGTAATATCACGTGTTGGAAATGTATGCATGCTTATGTGATTTGTAGAATGTATGGATTTATGTAATGCAATGTTTTCTTTCAAATGTATGGATATGCAATGCAATGATAGATAGTAGATAAATGATGTAAATGTATATTTCTTTGGATGCACATGTATGTATGTAATGGATGAATTCTATAGAAATGTAAATGTAAATGCAACGATACACATGATATTATTTTGTAGGTATGTGAAGAAGACAAGTGCTCAGTCATTGTAAAAATGGATGTGTAGCCCAGGATGGTGACTATTTGTTGGTTTAGATTTAGAGGACCTTCATGCAAAGCTTAGTCCTTGATATGTTTAGCATAGTTATGGAGAATCATTGAGTATCAAGATGGATTTGAGATTTGCGAGATAAATGCAATCATGCAAAGTGCAAAATGAAATGAAAACCTAGGACCTAGGACTTAATCACTGATCATGTGTCAATATTTATCATCATTGAATGCTTTTTTTTAATCTTTTCTCTTTAGGTAACACCGGATAAATCAATACAATGTCCACTAGCTAGACAACCATCGACATGAATATTCATTTGTTTTATTATATCAGATTTAGATATAAGCATCAAGGCACAAAAAGTTAGGATGACCTAAATACCATGTCCATTTTAATATAGAAATTTGGATAAGCATCAAAACATAAACATTGTGATGATTTGAATACACCTTGCAGAACAAACATGCCAAATAGTTGTAGAAGTCATTCCACTTCCAATGTGAATTACCCGCAGTGACCATTTATCATTCACATCCTTGGGCAATAGCTATTTTACAATAGGATTTAAGAAATTGTTCAAAAAGATAAAAGCTAGATCAAACTTCCCTGAAGCATTCAGGTATCAATGGTTGAGGTACACATGGCCATCTAATACATGATGGAGGTACTTATAGTGGACACCAACTCAATCTAGAATTTCCAAAGTTATTAGATTTTTACTTTCAAGAAGAAGACAAATCAAAGACTATGCCACTAGTCATCACTCTCTAAATCCTATAAAGGACATCATCGAGGAGCTCAAGGAGACTGAATATGCAAAAATCTCAATGTGACTTAGCAAGCATACAAGAATATTTAAGCATGTCGTAGAGATTATTTTTTGTTTGTTTGTTTGTTGTTGTTTGTTTGTTGGTGCAAAATCCTTTCCTAGTGAGGAGAAAGACTGACTAACTCAAACATAGCTCTGGAAGGACCTTGACTAGATATGACATGTCTTAGGATACTAAGGACCATAGGATATGATGTTGATTGCCCCCAAGTTTAAGCTTTGATAGGATACAGACACTTTTGTTGGATTGTGCTCAAACCAACTTTATTGAAAATAGGCTGTGAAAGCAAACCTGGAAGATATGTACAAACTAAAGTAGGACTAAAAGCTAGGAAAGACCAAGATCACATTGATAGATGGAGTGTTGCAATATAAGTGGCACCCATTTGCTAGGTTTTCACCATCTTGGCAGAGATTTTATTTTGCTACCAAGGCACCTGTTTCCAAGTTTTCACCAAGGCACTTTTCTTTTTCTCATTTTTTTTTGTATTTTTCATCTTTTCAATTTTTTTGTACTTTTGTATATTTTTAATTTTTTTGTGATACATCAAGGTGCCTATTGCTAGGTTTTCACTAGGATGATCATTTTTTCAAGACTTTTTCTGATTTTTATGCTTTTTTTAGGATATTTTACCATAAACTGAATACCTTAGGCGTAGAATTTCTTTAGATGGAGAACGTTGATTGGTTCTCGGAACTGTTCTCCTTCAGTCATTGAGAGTTGATAGGCTCCAGAGCCAAAAGTAGTAGTGATTACAAAGGGACCCAGCTAGTTGGGTTCAAACTTCACCTTGCATTCTCGATGTGATTGATTTTTAGGATTCTCTCTCAAGACTAGATCGCCAACCTAAAATTATCTATGTTTGACTTTGTTTTTGTAGTCTCTAGACATTATTTTTTGATATACTCTGAGATGATCATATGCAACCTATCTGCACTCATCTAGTAGTTCAATTTCTTGTCACCAAGACACTCTATAATCATCATCAGTTATGAGACCTTGCATTTTGATGCGTAGTGATGGGATTTCAACCTCAATAGGTAGTACCGCTTTAGCCCCAAATACTAAAGCAAAAGGTGTAGCCCCTATGGGAATTTTGATACATGTTCTATAGGCCCAAAGAGCTGGATTGATCATCAGGTGCTAGTCTCTACCTATCTTATTAACTGTGCGATGCAAGATTTTTAGTAAGTTCTTATTAGACGCTTCAACTTGTCCATTCCCTTGAGGATAGTAAATGGATGACCAATGTTGAGTGATCTTGAATTTAGAGCATAAGGAGTCTAGGTCCTTGTTCTTGAATTGGCCTCCATTTTTTGTGATGATGGAGTGCGGGATACCATACCGATAAATGATGTAGTTCAAAATGAACATTGAGATTTGTTTGTCGGTTGCTTGTGTCAAAGGCACTACTTCTACCCATTTTGTGAAGTTATCTATTGCTATGATAATATGGGTATGACCATTTGATGAATGAGGATAGATAGCTCCTATGAGATCAAATTTCCATTGCTCAAAAGGCCATTGTGTTGTAAAGGGAATCAAGTCTCTCCCTGGTGCATGTATGAAGTTACCGTGGACCTGACACTTCTGACAGTTCTTAGCATATTTGACGACCTCTTTTCCATGTCTGGCCACTAGTACCCAACCCTAATGAGTTTTTGAGCTAGTGTTAAACCAATGGAATGTGATCCATAAATACCTTTGTGGACTTCATCTAATGCGCATTGGGACTCTTCACGTTCTAAACACCTAAGAAGTGTACCATCTAGACTCTGTTTGTATAGATCATTACCAATGATGACATACCATGATGCATTTCAGATAAGGTAACATTTCTCATGTCTTTTAAAGGAATCAGGGATGATTTGGTCACGAAGGTAGGAATATAGGTGTGGGTATTGTAATACCCCAAAAATGGGCTATAGGTTCATTAATCTTTTACATCATCAAATCGAATGAAATCGACATTGAAGTCCTAACCTAAGGCACATCTAAACATCATCGAATCCTAATTGATTATCTTAAATTCTACATCAGGGAATATTTCTAGTAATATTCCTAATCATCATAATTATCTTTAATTTAATGATTATTTGGTGATAAATCACATTTATCCTAAGTTTGATTAATTGAATATTTTCATATTTAATTAATTAGATTTAATATCTAGCCACTTAATTGTGTAATTAAATTTAATTCTATCTATTATTAATTGTATTATTTAATTTTGACAATAAATCCAATATCCTATGAATAATTGATTAAATTTTTATTTAATTAATTAAAGCAAGTTGTCATTATTTAATAATATAGTTTTTAATAAAAGTTTGATTAAATAATTGATTAACCCATAAATCAATTATTTATTTTCAAAAATCAGTTAATTTGAGCATAAATCACTTTATTTATTTATTAATTCATAAATAAAACATGCACAATCATAAAAAGCAGACAACTATCAATTATCAATTAAAGCTAAACTCTATTTTGAGTTAAAACTTAGCTTTTGCATATTTTTGTGAATTAAATTATCTTTATTATCAGATAACTCAAAAATCAAGCTGAGTTAATCTGAGTGATTTATGGCTTTTTTCCATGCACCTCCAAAGCCCTGGATTTCTATAAATCAAAGCCTTAGCTCATCTCAAAGCATCTCATATTTTTGCAAAATCACGTTGGAGAATTGGAATTTGGAGAATCAAAGTTTATTGCGAATCAAGGCTATTGTGAGATCAATTTGTTTTTTTTACATTCATTTAGATTCTTTTTCATATCATTGTTAGATCATTTTAGCAGATCAATTTCCATATTAGCATAGATTCATATCAGTTTTTCATTATTATTGCATAGAAAATCCAAAAAAATAGCTTAATTGCATTCAATTCATATCTAGATCAATTGCATTTAAATCCTTCATTTAGGTGTTGTCTAGGTCACTGATCTCGATAACAATCTGAGAACATCAATCTCGCACCTACTAGAAGGTAGTAAATCGCTTGGTTAGATTAGATTTTAATTTTGCATGATTTTGATTTTTGCTAACCTCTAATGTTTTACTGAAATGTTGTGTCTACAGATCAGGTACAATTTTCACACACACATTTCTAGTGCCCACCGTGGGGCCCTGAAACGGGTTTCCCTTCATTTCTATCAATCTTCTATCATTTCTCTATCAGAACTCCCCTGCTGCTGCCTGTTTAGGTGGTATTCTCAGTAGGACATTATTTTTTGTTTCTTTTTTGCCTGCAAAAAAGAAAAAAAAAATTTGGCACTTTTTCTATCAAAACTGTCCGTACAACATGATTTTTAATTTTGGTCCGTACAGTGTCATACAAGTTTTTTGAATTATCGTACGATTTTTTTGAACTGTCATTTCATCAGACACCCAGTGTCATACAAGTTTTTCAGACTGTCATTTCATCAGACACCCAGTGTCGTCTAGGAGCATACCCACTATCGTACGATAGTTGACCGAGTATCATTTCATCAGGCACCCACTGTCATTTGGAAGCTAGATTATTGTTTCATCAGACACCCAGTGATGTACGAGTTTTTTTAGACTATCATTTCATCGGACACCCAGTGTCATTTGGGAGCATACCCACTATCATACGACAGTTGACCGAGTATCATTTCATCAGGCATCCACTGTCATTTGGAGGCTGGATTATCATTTCATCAGACACCCAGTGTCGTACGAGTTTTTGGACTGTCATCTGGTAACAGACCCACTGTCATATGAGTTTTTAGCCTGTCATTTGGTAATAGACCCACTATCATACGAGTTTTGGCATCAAGTTTTAACTATCATTTCATTTTTGTAGGTAGTTTGTCAGATTTGATTTTCAGATTTTGACTAACAGCTAATCTTAACAGTTGGAATTCTCTATTTTTTATTGACTATTGCTGGTTTTGATTGAAAAAAGTGTAAATTTTGCTAAAATCAGGTAAAAATCTACTAAGCGTGTTGCGAAGATCTCAGGTATTCCACTTGTGCTGATAACATTTTGATTTGGACTTAAAATAAATCCCTCATATGTCTAGCTTGAGTGCTTCTTTTCATGCTTTTGTTTTACACACTTGCATAATTAATACTAGGTTGTGACCCCTTAAGGATTCATTAAGTAGTCTCAGATACTTGTGATTGATCATGATTGCTATCTTGGGTTATTGGACTCACTAATCTATCAGCCCCTCATTCCACCCTGTGTTTGCAATCTTAGCGCCATAAAGGGGAGGGGTCAACAAGACAGAAGCGTTAAGTGTTCCACTTGGCAACCCTTTTGTGCTTTTAGGAACTCACTTGTTTTCTAAGTTGGGGACTCATTTTTAGCTTATGTGAGGTGTTAAGTGTTCCACCTTGTAAACTCATCTCATATTCACTTTAAGCATTAAGTGTTCCTCTTTCTGCTTTTTGGGTACTTTTGGTAGATTTGCTTTTGGAAACATACATTTGTGCTCACATAGTAATTAGGCCCTATGAACACTATTCATGATTCTTGAGAGATTGGATTCCCAGTGAAATCCTTCTTGATGATAGAATCCTTGTAGGTAGGGAGGATACTTAGTGCGTTTCACATTCAACTCGGTTAGTGCATCTTCTCTTATTGATCGATACATTCTCTCCCAAGAGAGGTTGATAGATCATGTGGGGTTGACATCATGAGCTTTGGTGAATCAAAATTGATCAGTGCACCTTCTCTTATTGATTGATGCATTCTCTCCCCGGAGAGGTTGATAGATCATGTGGAGTTGACATCATAGACCTTGGTGAGAAAAACTTTGTCTTAGCATGTCAGATTAATCTGCTTGCTTTGTTTGGGTTAAAAGTGAAGAGGCATCAAAACCTTGGATCTGGAGTCAAGTCCCCTTGTGGTATCATACTATGAGTCACCTTCAGAGAGGGTTAACCGTAGCAAACAATCCCTTCATAGGGCAAACTGCGTTGATGGAACCTCAAGCGGTAATAGCCATTTTTGTCATGGTAGTGATAGCCGCTATATAAATGTCCTTATGGAAGAAATCTCCACAAGTATGGTTCATTGTTGGTTTGTCAGATCTCCCTAGTAGCTCCTGAAGATTAAGTTCTCAAACTATGTCAAAACCCTGGTGCACTGGGATTGGAGTTCACCCCTTTGGATCATAAAAGTTGCAGAGTCAAACCATTACTAAAAACCCTAGTGAGGCCAAATTTTTATTTTCTAGGGTATATGTGCATCATTGCAAAACATTTTGGAACATACACAATTAGCACTTCTGAGGATTAGAATGAATAAGTCACTTGATTGTTCATGCGCAAGGTTGCTTTTACCCTTGTTCATTATTTTCAGACATGCTTGAAATCACTTGCTTTCTATTTTGTGTGCTTGTTTATCTATCTGGTTACTAAAAATGAACAAATCTGTTACAATCCTCAAATCTGGACATTGAAATTTGCAAACAATCCGAACCTGTAAACTCAAAATTTTGCAAAAATTGACGTAAAATCCTTTTTGGAGTCAAAAATCATTTCAGGAAGTCAAAAGTCATATGAGTTTTTCCAAGTTTCATTTCATTACAACCCATCTGTCGTATGATTGAGTACCCAGTGTCATACGAGTTTCCATGCCAGCAAATTCTCAAAGTCAAAATCTTGCAACTGTCATTTCATTGCTGCCCAACTGTCGTACGAGTTTTGCAACTATCATTTCATTGCTACCCAACTGTTGTAAAAGTTTTGCAACTGTCGTTTCATAGCATACCCACTGTCGTACAAGTCTACAGAGTGTCATTTGGGAAATTTTTGAAAGTTGTCAAAAAATTGTCAGAATTGCCAGATATTTAGCTTTTTCAGCCCATTTCCAAAATCTATCGAACAAATCATTGTGTCAAGAACAGAGCGGTAGCCATTGAAAATCAGTATACATGTCTCAAAGAATTAGTACATATGAGGAAGAAATTTTAATCGCCACTATAATGAAGCAGATGCAAGCTATGCAAGTTGAACTTAACAATCTTAAGAAAGAAAAGGAACCTAAAGAGTTCTCCATGGAATCTCTATACTCTTTTCCATTTGATAAAGACTTGTACATGTCACCATGCCCCCGGATAGAATTTGAGCAACATGATAACCCTTATGATACCTCTTCCATAGAGAGTGACACATCTAGCTTTGGAGACTATGATGACTATGATGACAGACAATGTAAGATACTATAGACACGAAAAATTGGCAAAGGCTTAAATCAGTCAAAAGGTGCATCAAATCATCAAAATAGCATGAAAAATCAATAAATGGAACAAAGGCAATTCAAATCAAAAGAAAATTCAATTAAATGATTAAATAAAGCTTGAAAAGGGGAAAAACACTAAGAAATTGATTAAATTCAATTAATGACATAGTTGTTGAAATAAAAAATCAAAATGAACCTCTTACCCTTCATGGCTAAATTTAATTACTTTAATTAATTAATAAATATGAAATTCCCTCAACAAAGCAAAAAAAGAGACAAAATGGACACAAATCACTCACTTTTGTTGAAATGGTCCAGCCTTTTGAAACCATTTAAATGTTTGTCCCCCAATTTATGAACAAAGCAAAGTCAATTGACCTTACCCAAGCATAACCATGGTTATCTCACTCTACCCCCTACCCTTGGGAAAATCTTATAAATAGAAGGCATTTTGAGGCATTATTCATCCACTCCATATCTTTGAATTGTAGCAAAGCTCTTGCAATTTGCATCCACACCACTCACTTAGCATTTTCATTGATAATTAGCTTCAATTGTTGATCATTTTAGAGATTTTCTTATCAAATAGAGCTAGAATTTGATAATTAGATCTAGTTTGCATATCATTCTTAGTTCAATTCTCATAATTAGAGTGTCACTAGTGAGGATTTGCAGCTGAGAGCCTCACTTACTACTTCAATTTAGAGAACCATGAGATATTGATAGATTAATTGTGCATTTGTTAGATTATTTTGCTCTAATTCTTGTTGTTCTTAGTTAATCTTGTAATTTCATGAAGGTGTAAATCACTCACACACAAATGGCGCCCACCGTGGGGCCCTAGGCCTCAAATTTATCATAATTTCCATGTTATTTGCAAAATTTAGGCTAGAATTGCATGATTTTGCTCACTGTTTGCAGGTTACAGGAAAGAAATCATGCCTGTCGGTAAAGAAATCACGCCTAAAGCAAAGAGATGTCACTTCCAAAAATTAAAATGTCACCTGGAATCTGAACGATCACGCTTATCAGTCTACAGAATCACGCTTCTAGAGAAAGAAATCACACCTGCGGAAATTAATTTCTCGCATCACGGACAACCAGCTGATGCCTTTGGTCATTAAGATGTCGCCTGGAAAGAATTAAAAGCCGCGGTAGAGGAATAAGTTTACGCCTGGTGTAAAGGGATTTTACTGCCTTTCGCATTTAATTTCTCGCTTTGAATATTTTAAATGTCGCTTTCAATTAATTAAATGTCGCTTCTGTGAGTTATTTTGTCACTTGAAATAAAGAGTTCATGCGTTCATTTAATTTGATATCGCACTTAATTACTTTAATCTCACTTGAGCCCCTTTTGGTGATGCTCATGATTAAAGTAATTACGTCTTTATTAAATTAGATCTCACTTTTAGCATGGAGAATGTCGCCTGGTTTAGCATTGATATTGTACCAGAGTAATTACTGTTGTCGCATGTATTAAAGATTTCACGCGTTTGCAAAATTTAATATCGCACTTGTCTATTTTAATCTCGCTTGAGCCCCTTTTGGTGACGCTCGCAGTTAAAGTAGTCACGTCTTTGTTAAATTTGATCTCGCCTGTAGTCTGGATGATGTCGCCTGACTGTATTTTCTCTATTTTGTCAAAATAAGGACTGTATGCTAACTTCACTGTCATTTTTTTTGTCTCAGGAGCATGGTCTGTCATAAGAAAGTGCAAAAACCAGAGAGAAGGCACAACTTAGAGGAGAAATTGATCTCTAAAAGGATAAGGAAAGAAAATCGGGTACATTCTACCTTTGTTCTCAACAATGATTTAGAGAAAGAAGTAGAATTATATGCTAAATACATTGTTGTTGTAGATGCTTACAAACAAAAATATGTCTCATTAAATTGGGAATTTAGTCCTTAAGTTTGTAAGAATTTTGCAAATATTTTGGTAAAAAGAATCAAAAGCATAATCAATTATATCATTTTAAGCTTTGATTTTGGTTTCCCCTCACTTTGTTTGTATTGTGCTGACTAACTTGTTGGTGGAGGGAACGTTTTGCTAAGGTAAGGGAAGGATTGGGAGAGAAAATGAAAAATCTACTACTTAAAAATGCGCCTAGCCTTTGCTAGCATTTGAGGTATTTTTCTCATCAAGCTTGCACTTCCCTTAAAATTGTGGCATTTTCAAAGTTCAAAACATAGTTTAATCATAAAAGGAAAAAAATAAACACTTCAATTCTAAGAATCCCTTTGTCACGGTATTGAAAAAGAACCAAATTGATTGTGAGTGTTTGGGATAAGGGAAAAGCAATAGGGATATGCTCTTCACTCTTTGAGTGAATCAAATTCCCAAACTTGCTCTACCAAATCCACTTTTCATGCTTTCAAATGAACATGTTTAAAACTTAGTGGGCTCACCTCCCGAGATTGCCTTAGAAGGGCCGGTGAGAGGGATAGCCCAAAGTGGGATACACTTGCTTTTTCCACGAGAATCTGACCCACTATAAAACAAAATGCAGGTATCCTTAATGGGGTACACAACAAAAGGATTTTAGCTCTTTCGAACTTCCTCTAGTAGTCCTAACGGATTGCGCAAAATCGTGCTTTTGTGCATGTGGGAAGCCCCTTAACATACTTGGGGGATGAAAAGCTAAGATCTCTTTTGAATGGAAAACTTACTACATAACGGTAAAATAGCAAAACTACCTATTAGAGCCATGTTTACGAACCAATTATGTGCTAGGTAGATTGTGTGGAAGCTATTCTTGTGTTTAAACCTGTGAAAACATTCAAAAATATACACATTAGAGCATTCTAGGGATATGGTATCCAATTGATGTGTGTGTTGAGATTGTTTTTATTTTCAAACAAGATATTCCAAAGTTATTGATCAAAACACCATTAAAATTTTAAACAATTTAAAATTGATCAAAAACTTTTACCTTATTCCAAAAATAGCTTATCAAGAGAAGAAAGTCAACATACCCTTAAAGTTTGTTCATGCCTGTTATTACAAGGTCACTCTCTATAAGGAAAGCATTACAAACAGACGGGACCTACAATGGAGAAGAGCTCCCATTTCCAAAGAACACTTTCATTACTTCACGAGTGACTGAAAAACCCACTAAGGCAAAGGATATTAACAAGATGTTTAGTGGTACCCTAGGAAATATCGATCCCAATAACCAAGGGAACAACATGAATGGGGGTATAGATCCTAACAAAAATCAAGGGAACAACATGAATGGGGGTATGGATCTTAACAACAATCAAGGAAATTCTAATAATGGAGGAAGAGATCCTAATTCTCAAGAGGCAAATTCACAAGGCAACAACTTATTTCCTCCTCATAATACAAACTTACCCCCAACTGTAGAAGAAGCCACGATTGAAAGAGCATTAGAGGCAAGACAATGTCCTTATTTCATAGAACTAATGAAAAATACCATGCTTATGGATAAAGAAAAACACTTCATGGACTTAATACAAATGGGGGTAAAGCTACCTAAAGATTTTGACATAGAGCAATTAAAGCCCAAGGAAGTAGAAGACCCTATGGAAGCAATAAGGGAACAATTCAAGGCATTACAAATGGAAATTGACAGTTTGAAACAAAACGGGGCTCCTAAGCCTTTCTCTATTGAAACCTTATGTCCTTTTCCATTCGATAAGAGTTTGGTCATGGTGCCTTTTCCCATTAATGTAACATTTCCTAAATATGAGAGGTATGAAGGAACATCTGACCCACATGATCATCTTCGGGGGTTTTGTGCATTAATTCTTGAATTCATGCATGAATCAACCTATTTAATGAGACTATTCCCAAGAAGCTTGGGAGGAACAGCCATGGATTGGTTTTCAAAACTACCATCCGGCATAAAATCCTTTGAAGAGTTAGCATCTAAATTCGTGACTCATTACTCTTATAACATCAAACATGAGGTCACAATGATAACGCCATGTAACACGAAGCAACAAGATGGGGAAGCCTTTCTCACATTCTTTCAAAGATGGAGGACTGCATTTGCTAGATATCCAAGAAGTGTACCAGAGAAAGAAAAAATGGATATCTTTATTAACGGTTTAAGAAGCGAGCTGAATTATAGACTAAGGATGCAATGTCCCAAAACCTTTCAAGATTTGATTGATAATGGAATTACAATGGAAGAAGTGTTGATTAAGAGTGGAGAGTTGAAATTGTACAAGGAAAATAAGAATAACTCTAACTCCAACAACAACAATACCAACAATAACAACAATCCAAATAAAAGTTGGTACAACAACAATAGCCGTTATGCTGCAAAAAATAACAACAAGGGCATTGTTAATGATGGTGTAGTGGAATCCAGCAACTTGAAGGTGATTCCATTTGCCCTTATAAAGACACCAAATCAAGTGAATAATGCTAATCAAGCATATAATGCACCTTCCAACAACAACAACAATGCCAACAAGAATAATCAAGGAAACAAGGATCAAAACAGCAAGTATGATAAGTATTTGAAGCCCACTCCTGCAAGACACTTTACACCTTTGGGAGAATCACTTGAAACTGGATTAAAGGCTCTCATAGCTAAGAATGTTATTACATTACCCGCTATTAAGCCTTATGAACCAGACCACAAGCCAGGTTGGTGGGATGCTAAGCATCATTGTGAATATCATAGGATTCGGGGGCACACTACAAATGAATGTCTACAATTAAAGAATGTGGTGCAAGACTTGATAGATAATAACATAATCACTGTTGATGGACCCCAAAATAATGAAGATCATACAGCCTTCAAACAACCTTTTTACAAACATGATAAAGGTGAGTCATCAAATGGCAAGAAACAAAGCGCCAATAATCTCAACTTTGCGCCATCATATGATCATATTGTTAATGCTATCATCATTAATGAACAGCCTCAAAGGAAGCAACAAATGTCATTACAAGAGGATAGAATTCTAGAATGACTTTACAAGGGATAGTCCCTCAAAACACCAATCTCCCACCATCCAACATTGTGGTCAAACAACCCCCTACAGCAGCAAGGCCTTATAGTTTGGTGGACTAATTGCAACATACTCCAGCACAAATCTCAATCTTAGAGTTATTGAAGTTGTCACCAAATCATAAAGAGATTTTGGAAAAAGCTTTGGAAGAGACACATGTTTCTACTACCTTAGGGGAAGAAAAATTTCAAAATATGGTAGGACATCTTGTGGCTCCTCATTGTCTTTCATTTTCCGATCAAGATGACATGTCTATAACTCATCCTCAAAATTTTCCATTACATATAGAGGTTTTGATCGAAAGGCATAGAGTCAAAAGAGCCCTTATTGATGGAGGGGCTGGCCTTAACATATGCACATTGAGTCTTGTAAAATCCTTAGGTCTATCCAAGTCTTACATTGACCCTATAAAGAAAATCACCATAAAAGCTTATGATGAAGCTGAAAGAGCTTCTAAAGGCATGATTGTGTTGCCCATCCAAGTGGGACTAGTTAAGAAGGAAACCAAATGTCAAGTGTTGGACATGAAATTAACCTATAACATCTTATTGGGAAGACCCTGGATTCATGAGATGCAAGCTGTCCCATCCACATACCACCAATGCATCAAGTTCCCATACATGGGTGAAGAAATCACAGTTGGAGGAGACTCAAATCCATTTCAATATTGTAATGCACTCAAACCCTTGCATGAATTGTACATTCCACATAATCATGAAGGAGTTGTTCCAAGAATCACCAATGAAGATGTACAAAATCCTCTTCAAGCTAGCTCAACTACATCAACTAAGGGCAAGGAAAAAGTGAGCTACGAGGGTCCAAATGTGATGGAAAGTCCATATGTGGCACCTAAATTGGAAACAATAATCTACAAACCTACTAAAGAGGAAAAAGAACAGGCTAAAGCAGATCATTACCAATACATGAGTGAGATGATGAACAAATTTGACAAACAATGCAAGATTAGTTCAAAAGGGGTAGGAGAATATTCAGTTTCTCTGTTTGACATGCCCATGTCTCCCAAATCACATGGAAAACCCTCAAAAGAACATCTTCCACATAAGTATAATTCTTATTTTATGAGGGAAGATAGCAAAGCAACATGGGATAAGGAAGAGGATGATGTCCTTCAATGGCTTTATCATGATGAGGATGGTACCTTAGACACTCCCATGGAAAGAATTCAGCATGTCAATATACAAACAGAACAATATGGGAAAGGATTTGATATTATGCAAAAGATGGGATACAAAGGAAGAGGACCCCTAGGCCAAAGGAATAGAGGATTATTAGAACCTATTGAACCTATTTGGAGGGCAAGTCATGAAAAATCCGGAGTAGGTTTTCAATATAAGGGAGAAAGTTCAAGTCCAATGCATGATTTTCATCCTCAAATAAATGCATTAGAATCCGAAGGAGATAGTGATGACTCTAGGGATTATGAATGGGATACTTTATCAGATGAGTCATGTCAAGATAAAGAAGTCATTGCTATACATACTTATGCAAAAATCCCAAAACAAGATGCTCCAATTAATGAAGAATCTTCTATTCAAAGGCCTAATATAGAACAAGCATCTAGTAGTGGAGCATGGATAGAAACATTTTGGACACCTTCAGAGGAGGGAAATTCAAACATTAGTTTTAACCCGCTTGTGGCTTTTCCCACATTGTTTCCCGTAGAGGTCGACGAGGATTCAAGCGAAGGGGACTTTGACCCTGCTTCCATGGATCATCTTGAGGAAGCGCACATCATAGATCTAAATGATACAATGTATGAACCCTCAAATGAAGTCATGTCCATAAATCCTATTGATGATACCTTACCCAATAACTCCTTAATTTTGATACATCCAGACCTCATTGATTGGGATCAAACTGAACCACATGACTTACTTTACTTCCCAAATGACCAAGCAATAAACCAATACCTCAATGCGGTTGAACCCTCTTTCACCAACGGACTCAATACGGACATGATGACAATAGCAAGGGTCCAATCTCTTAGTCAAAAAAAGGAAAAAATGAAAAAAATAAAAAAAATGAAAAGTTCTATTGGTGAAAACCCAACTGTGGCACCATTAGAACCAAAAACAATGAAAATAAAAGATGTTTCTTTTGGTGAAAACCCAACTGTGGCACCATTAGAAGAGAGATTGGACACTTTGCCTGAACATGAAGAAGAACGGTCATCTATTCTTATAGAACCAACAGAAAAAGTTAACATTGGTACAGAACTAGAGCCAAAGGTTGTACACTTGGCTGCATCACTTACATCTCTTGAAAGAGAGGACTTTATCAAATTCTTCCAAGAGCAACAAGTAAATTTTGCATGGTCATATGCCGATATGTCTGGATTGGATCCTGATTTCATAATGCATCATCTGAATGTTAGACCCGGAGTTAAACCTGTGAAGCAAAAACTAAGGAAAATGCACCCACATGTGGCTCTCTTAGTCAAGGCAAAATTGGAAAAATTGTTAAAGGTGGGATTCATAAGAACAATAGCATATGCTGATTGGATCTCTAACATTGTGCCGGTTACTAAGCATGATAAATCTATCCGTGTGTGTACGGATTTCAGAGATTTAAACCTTGCATGTCCCAAAGATGACTTCCCATTGCCAAGCATTGATACCATAGTGGATTTGACAGTAGGTCACGCAATGTACTCATTAATGGATGGATTTAGTGGTTACAACCAAATCAAAATTGCTCCCGAAGACCAAGAAAAGATAGCATTTACTTGCCCTTGGGGTACTTTTTGTTGGAATGTCATGCCCTTCGGTTTAAAAAATGCTGGAGCTACATATCAAAGGGCCATGACAACTATTTTCCACGACATGATGCATACTTTCTTAGAAGATTATGTGGACGACATTCTAGCAAAATCCCACAATAGAGAAGAGCATTTACAAATCCTAAGAAAAATATTCATTCGGTTAGAACAATTCAAAGTTAGACTAAACCCAAAGAAGTGTGCCTTTGGTGTCCAATCCGGCAAGTTATTGGGTTATATAGTGTCAGCAAAAGGCATTGAAGTTGATCCTGAAAAAGTACAAGCCATTCTAGAAATGGAGATTCCAAGAAATATTAGCCAAATGAGGTCACTACAAGGAAAGATTTAATCAATAAGGAGATTTATCTCTCAATTAGCAGAAAAGTGTCACTCTTTCACCCGATTGTTACACAAGGACACTACATTTATGTGGGATGAAGAATGTGATAAGGCCTTTGCTACTTTGAAGACTTATTTGATAAACCCACCTATTCTTATGTCACCTATCAAGGGTAAAGAACTGTTGTTATACATATCAGCCACAGAAAGGTCTCTAGGCATATTGTTGGCACAAGAAGATGAGCAAGGAAAAGAAAGGGCAATCTACTATCTTAGTAGAACCTTAATAAAATATGAACTCAATTATTCATTCATGGAAAGAGCATGTCTAGCAGTGGTTTTTGCATCTCAAAAACTAAGACATTATATGTTGATGCATAAGATCAAATTAATTGCCAAGATTGATCCTCTCAAATACTTGCTAAGTAAAACTGCCTTAACAAGTAGAATAGAAAAATGGGTCATGATCCTAAGTGAATTTGACATTGAATATGTTGATAGAAGAGCAATTAAAGGACAAGTGATAGCAGATCACTTAGCAGATAACCCAATGGAGTCTACACAAACCATGCAAATTGAATTTCCAGATGCAGAAATTGTCAACATAGAAGCAAAGACATGGAAATTATATTGTGATGGATCTTACACACAAGGAGGTTCTGGAGCCGGTATATTATTGGTTACCCCTCAAGGGTACACCATTCCAAAGTCCTATAAACTCTTATTTCCATGCACCAATAACATAGCGGAATATGAGGCATTAGTCATTAGCATCAAAATGGCTTTAGAATGGAATATTGTAGAATTACAAGTGTATGGAGATTCCCAACTCATAATCAATCAGGTTAATAATGAATACAATACCAAAGATATAACATTGATGAAATATAAAACCTTGATTGATGGATGGAAGAAGTACTTTGCTTTGATCACATTTGAACAGATTCCAAGAGAAAAGAATAGAGCAGCAGATGCCATGGCTACCTTGGCTTCATTGTTACAAAAACCAGATCAAAATGAGAAGTATGAGTTCTTGGTGGAAGAGTTGGTAAAACTGGCATTTAACCTTCCTGACACCCAAATTGTTGCTCTTTTACATGGACATGACTCTCCTTGGTATGGACCCATCTATACTTACCTTAAAGACCAAGTACTCCCCATAGACCAAACTCGTGCCCAAAAATGTAACTTCATATGCCAAGCCACCCGTTACCTAATCCTTTCAGACACATTGTATCGTAAGGGTCTTGATGGGACGTTACTTAGATGTCTAGAGGAAGAAGAGTCTAAGTTAGCTTTACGCGAGGTCCACGAAGGCATTTGTGGGTCACACTCAAGCGGTCTTAATCTAGCTAAGAAAATCCTTCATTTAGGGTACTTTTGGACAACATTAGAAAAGGATGCTTGTCAATTTGTGAAGACATGCAGCAAATGTCAATATCATGGTAATATGATACATGCACCGGCTCAAGAATTACACCCATTCATTACACCATGGCCTTTTTATCAATGGGGTTTTGACTTGATTGGAATCATATATCCTCCATCTTCAAACGGACACAAGTATATCATCACAGCAACAGAATACTTCACCAAATGGGTGGAAGCAGTTCCATTAACAACAGCAACCGGCAAACAAATTTCAATGTTCATTTTGAACCACATAATTTGCCACTATGGTATTCCACATGCCATTATCATGGATAATGGGAAACAATTCAAAAATCAGGATATTGATGAACTTTGCATGACATTTCACATTACACATCATTCATCATCCATTTATTATCCACAAGGCAATGGACAAGCTGAAGCAACAAACAAAAATATCCTCAAAAATATTAAAAAGATCAGTTAACAAATCAGGAAGAGATTGGCACATGCAAATAAATCCCGCACTATGGGCTTACAGAACTAGTATCAGAACACCTATAGGAGCCACCCCATTCTCTTTGGTCTATGGAACCGAAGCAGTTCTACCATTAGAAGTTGAAATTCCATCTCTACAGGTTTCATTAAGAGGATTGATCACTGATGAGGATTATAGGATTGCCAGACTACAACAATTGGAATTGTTAGAGGAACACCAGACTCAAGCTTATGAGCATTTAAAAGTTTATCAAAACAGGATTGCCCACAATTACAACAAACACATCAAACCAAGAACTTTTCAAGTAGGAGACTTGGTACTAAGAGAAAATCCCAAAAATCAAGTTGAAAGGGAAAAGAAAGGAAAGTGGGAAGCTAATTGGATAGGTCCATTTGTGATAGTGTCATCCTTTGGAACTAGAACATATAAGTTATCAGATTGTAATGGTGAAGAATTACAAGAACCCATAAATAGCATTCATTTGAAGAGGTTCTACACCTAAAGCAGATGAAAGAGTATAAAGAGTATCAGATGAGAAAGCATCATAATTATTGTACATAGTTGAAAAGGGATCTTGAAAATACCAAAAACATTTGAAAATGGAAAATCCAAAAACATTGGAAAAGAAGAAAGATCAAAAACAGTGTAAAATTGAGCCTGAAGAAAGCAAAAACATTTGAAAAACTATCTCTTGGTGAAAACCTAGCAAATAGGCGCCAAGGTGATAAAGAAAAATATAAAAAAAGAAAAAAAAAATACAAAAAAAGAAAAAAGAAAAAATACAAAAAAAAAAATGAAAAAGAGAAAAGGTGCCTTGGTGAAAACCTAGCAAATAGGCACCTCGCTATCAAAAAAAAAAAAAGAGAGTACCCAAAGGTGAAAACTTGGCAACAAGCACTTTTGGTTCCCTTAAGTCATTTCCTTCCTAGCCACATGTGTACATAATGCATCTCATCATCCCATTTGTCTAAACCTTCATTGCATTCGTCATTTGTACATAGTCATAATAACAGTTTGTAGCATCATCCTTTGCATTGCCCAAAGTTATCAAAATTGATACATCAAATACTTGGGGGCAGCATAAATGGATTGGAAAGTGGGTACCTCAAAAAGGATTCAAATGAGCAACATTCAGTCACAAGCAGAAAGGGATCAAGATTTTCAGAAGAGAGATTAGATTTTTGTAAACTTTTGATTGATAACCAAGAAGTTGACTACCACAACAAAATCCTTGAGCCTAAATTGACTTATTATTCAGGATTAAAAATCAAACATCATTTCATGATCAAACACTTGGAAATATATTTTGTTGAAGATCAGAAAACAATGCAAAACACTTAGATAGATTCTTTTGAAAAGATTGGTTAAAAATCTGTTTACTTACATTAATTCAATTTATATCAAGTCTTTTTAGCTAATCAATGATGGTTCGACTAGATTGGCAATGATGGAGACATGATATTTTTCTTGACTATGAAGTGACTGTTTGGAGGAAGATTCATTGCCTTATGAGAATTCATCTAAAGACATGGTCATCAAAGAACCATCGAGGATTATCTTATAAAACAATGAGTTAACCTTTGTTTGTTTACGCAACCAGATACCTTGGATATTTAGATTCTTCATATCTAAATGACAAAATCCACTTGCAACATAGAATCTGACAAAATCAGTATTCGTACTCTCATGATTGTTTGTAATCAGTGATAGTCGTATTGATGAGACCGATGGGAAAGCAAAACGGAGGTTACCATATGAGCAGTAAATAAAAAGCGATATTCATATCATCATGTCAGTGGGCAGTGGTGATTGTATCAACTTTCCAGTCCCAAATGCTCAATGATGAAAATATATCCTCAAGGCATTTATTTGCTAAAAGCTAGTGACACTTAGCTGCATTCATAAAAAGGTTAAATGCATTCTCATGTTAGATTAATTGCACATGCATTTTTTTCCCAAGGGTTTCATTTCGCATCAAAAAGGGGGTACATAACATTATCACCAGGGTTAAATTAGCAAGGACAACATCACTTCAATATCATCTTTTCTACAAAAAAAAAACATGAGATTATACTTTTTGCATTCATTCCATATCATTAATCATTACATAGATATTATCAAAGAAAAGAAGGAAATAATCATTTACATGTGCATACATACAGATTGCATACATGAGAAATAACATATCAAAACTGCATCCATACATGAGAAAGAAATACATCCATCTATCTATATCATACATAAGATACGTTGCATCCATAGACACCATCCATCCAAAAACAAATGCATTAGATAAACACATATAGCAGCATCTAAAGGAAATCTCATATATCATCAAGTAAAAGTAGGAAAGATCATAAATGTCCTCATATCACACGTCTACTCACAACTCAATACATCAAAGTATAACAATGATATCATAAAATCAACTCTATAATCGCCCATCAATAGGGGCATCAATGTCAAATAAGTATCAAAGTACAACTGGAAAGGTGACACCAAGGTCACAAGACTATGGTACAATATCAAGTATCTCAGCATCAATACATAAATGATCAATAAGAACACTCATAGCTCAACTCTTGTCACCACTGGGAGGAGGCTGTGGAGGAGGCTGTGATGGAGGCTAATGAGGCGGTTGAGGAGGCGTCTGACCAACCATAGCAACAAAGAGAGGAACCAATGGAGCCAAACCTGATACTAACTGTTGAATCATAGACGACATCTGTGATACCTCTGTCCGTAATGCTCCCACATCTGCTCGTAGCTAGGTAGTACTAGAACTCTCCCCAACCTCATAGGTACTCTGAGGATCACCTGTATCTATAGGAGCTTTTCCCTGATCACGGGAAAAAGCTGCTGGCATCTGCTATGCACCTATATCTTGACCATCCACAATAGCCTGCTGTAATCCTACTCCTGTATCTTGTCCTATACCTGGATCCTATCTAGCAGCCCTCACATGATCCTGACGATCTATCCTCTGTCTCTATGCTACTGCAGGATGAGGAGGAGGAGGTGGTGCCTGTACCTGTGCATCTCTCACTCGTCCTCTGAGCCTAATCACTACCCTACCTCAAGGTCTACCTCTGCATCTCCTCCCACCACTGACATCATCACCATCATCATCTCGCCCAGGTACTGGCTCTGCAGGGTTTGTAAATCGAGGCATCGAATGCTCCATCAACCAAGCTAGATACTCTTGCGTGACTCCAGCATCTCTGATGTGTAATCTCATGTCCCAATCCATATAACCCAGTAGTGATATCTACTCTATAGCGTCATCATATGAAGGCATGTGACCCCAAGTAGCACGCTCTGCACTAGAACGAGCATATACTGCAGATCCCTAAGGCATAGGCTGAATCCACCCAAACTGTCGTAGCACTCTACCTGCCAAGAATCTCTCAAGAACAAAGTCGATCCTGTTGATCATCCATCGAGGAGCAAACATATATGGTAACTCCAAGCTATCCTCTCTCCAATCCTTGACATCAACATATGGTCTCCAATAGACCTCATCCATGTCATCAATCTGACGCCGCCAATACTCCAAGTGACCCAAGTGATGCTGTGTCACCATACCAGTATACTGCCATGCAAAAGGATATCCTAGAGGATGATCTCGATCTGATATAGGACGACTGACTGGTAAGTGCTCCCATATCCACAACTGCAAAATGTGAATCCCAGCAGATAATGAAGCTGATCTCCTATAAACCACCTCATGAAGATCGTGATAAAGTTGTGCCAGCACATAAGATCCCCAGTCAAAGCATCGAGGTTGATGTAGCAAATCCTCGATAATCCTGCCCCATCCCACTGAAAATCTGTGACCTCGCCGATCAAGTAATAATACACCACCAATGATAGCACCTAATAATGCTGGTAAAATAGGAAATGAGGCAAACTGAGGCCATAGGATGCAATCATCACCTATAGACGGATCTCTGAATACTCATCGACAATATGTCCCATCATAGACTGCATCATAATATACTATCTCTCCATGAGTCGGGATCCGTAGCAATCTGTAAACATCCTCAGGTGTAATAGTCATCTCACCCTGTGGTAGCCAAAATGTGTTTGTCTCAGAGTGCCAACGCTCTGCGACAGCGGTAATCAAACCTCTGTTCATCTGGAATCGAGGAAGCTCTAGTACACATAGTAGACCGCAGCGCCTAATCACTCACCTCTCGGCATCAGTCAACTATGCCCTAAGCTCCATCACCCAGTGTGGTACAGTCTAAAGGTACAGAACAGGGACATCCTCCTGTTTAATCAAAACAAGGGAATCACATGAGTAACTTACTATCAGGAAATCAAACAATCAATCATAGTCATCAATTTAAATATACCTATCAGACCTACCAATCCTAACTCTAAGCATTGAGGAAGGATGATTCTAATTTTATGTCTCTAAGCATTTGAGCATAAAATGAATGGATGTTTAGATCCATGACCTATCATTCGTGATGAAGATTGATTAACCTTATTCTTTGATATTATAGTTACCTATGTCCTAATTCATTGTTGAAATCAAACAAAGGGAACACCCTAACTAAACATTCAATTGAATTCATTGACGTGATCAATATCAATCAAGTTGACGCAATCGAGCAATCAGACGTCCTAGAAAAGTCTCAAATAAACAACAAAAATTTTCTACTTACGCGACTTTTCTTTCCGGCATCATTTCTTTTACCAGAGGCAACATCTCTTTATTCATAAGCGTGATTTTATTCATCTGCGTGACTTAATTTCATGGAGGCGGTATAATATTTTCCGCAGGTGACATTTTATTATCACGCGATACATAATTAAAATGATTAAAACCCTAAGCGATATTAAATTATCCTTAGGCGATAAAAGATTTTCTAAATGCGGGACAAAACCTAAGATAGGTGACATCAAATTTATCAAAGGCGACATTTTAAATTTTCAGGCGATATTAAATAGCACGGAGGTGACATTTTTTTTCACAAACGCAGAATTAAAATTTTTAAAAGCATTAAATGAGGTCATAAATGCAACTTTAAAAACATGAGGAAAATTTGAATGAAATACCGGAGGACCATCGGTCGCTCTCCGACTGAACCGGCGCGCTCTCTCAAACCGATGCTCGCGATGTGGGACCACCATCATCTCAAAAAGGCTAAAATCAGAGCTCAAATCTCAAGAGGGAACGGTGCAAATGAATAGTAAAATGAGGGGTTTTACCCTATTTAAGGTGAAATTGGTCCTAATAAACACTTAAAAAATGCACTTTGGACCTGTTATGGGACATTTTCATTAATCGGGGCATGAATCAAACTTGATTGTTTCTTTCAAATGGTATCAAAAATCAAAACATATTCTAACTACTCAAAATCTTTTCAAATCAAGGAATCAATATGTTTTATTTCTGAGGGGGCATCAGAGTATCAAATGGGCATCACATCAAAACCATTTATCAGTGGGGCATATCATATCATATCAGTATCATATCAAGATATCATATCATATCATATCAAGTATCATATCAGGAGGCAAATCAATTGCATATCGATTTCATATCAAATCTGTCATCATATCAAACCTATCAATGTATCAGCAATCAATTAACCCAGGACCTTTATCAATTAACCCAGGACCTTTATCAGTAAACCCAGGACCTTTATCAATGAACCCAGGACCTATCATCAAATCAGGACCCATATCATATCAAAGGCATCAAAATCATATCAGCACCATCAGCAAAGATACATCATCATCATCAGGAAGTACATCAATCAGAACGATCAGAGGCATATCAGAACCAGGACTTGAATCAGATCATCATACTAAGGGAATCTTTGAATCGGTGTTCTTCGCACATCGACTCAAAGAGGGGCATTTGTAGACATGGAAAATTGGCAAAGGCTTAAATCAGTCAAAAGGTGCATCAAATCATCAAAATAGCATGAAAAATCAATAAATGGAACAAAGGCAATTCAAATCAAAGGAAAATTCAATTAAATGATTAAATAAAGCTTGAAAAGGGGAAAAACACTAAGAAATTGATTAAATTCAATTAATGACATAGTTGTTGAAATAAAAAATCAAAATGAACCTCTTACCCTTCATGGCTAAATTTAATTACTTTAATTAATTAATAAATATGAAATTCCCTCAACAAAGCAAAAAAGGAGACAAAATGGACACAAATCACTCACTTTTGTTGAAATGGTCTAGCCTTTTGAAACCATTTAAATGTTTGTCCCCCAATTTATGGACAAAGCAAAGCCAATTGACCTTACCCAAGCATAACCATGGTTATCTCACTCTACCCCCTGCCCTTGGGAAAATCTTATAAATAGAAGGCATTTTGAGGCATTATTCATCCACTCCATATCTTTGAATTGTAGCAAAGCTCTTGCAATTTGCATCCACACCACTCACTTAGCATTTTCATTGATAATTAGCTTCAATTGTTGATCATTTTAGAGATTTTCTTATCAAATAGAGCTAGAATTTGATAATTAGATCTAGTTTGCATATCATTCTTAGTTCAATTCTCATAATTAGAGTGTCACTAGTGAGGATTTGCAGCTGAGAGCCTCACTTACTACTTCAATTTAAAGAACCATGAGATATTGATAGATTAATTGTGCATTTGTTAGATTATTTTTCTCTAATTCTTGTTGTTCTTAGTTAATCTTGTAATTTCATGAAGGTGTAAATCACTCACACACAGATACCTATGACACCTTTGTTCCTAAGAGTCCTCCTCGTCATGTGTTCCTGCTTATTGGAAATGGGATGTCACATTGGATAGATCGTGATGGTGATCCATATGATTCTGATTTTGAAAGAGATTTTGATGGCTTTTGTGGACAATACCTTGATTATGATTCATCTACTACTGTTGAGGACTATAAAATGCATCTTGCTAGCTTGAAGCATCAATATTATAAGAATCCTTCTCCTAAGGACTCTCCTACTGAAAATAAAGATTATCTTCTCAAGAAAGATCATGTTAATGTTGGACCTTTGTCTTGTGATGATTCCCTTCCATCCCCTACTTCCTCCAATACCCATACATTTCCTAAAGCTTCTAAGTCTTTCAAATCTTTCACAGAACCTTCATCCGACACAAGCCCTGATACTTTTCATGTGGTTCCCTATAGTTATCCTCTAGAGCTACCTCTTAAAGAAACTCAAGCTAACCTTCACTTGGCTGCAAATACTTTCAATAATGATAAACCTAAAGAGCCTAAGCCTTCATATGCTATAATCCCTACTTCAGCTAGTCCTCCACCATCTCTTCCAAAGTCATCCATACAATCCCAACATGCTTCATTGTCCTTAGAAGTGGCTCCATGTCAAGAGGACTCTAAAAATGATGAAGAAAAGAACATAAAGAAAGATCAAGATCAAGAACCCTCCATGTCATCCACTCATTTACATGATGTCTCTTATCTGCCTTAGGGTTCTTTTGATTCTATAGGCCCTTTTTCATGCATTCAACCATGTCTTAAGTCTTCTCCTAAGCAAGATCAAGCTACTACTTACACCGTTGAGCTTTTTGACAATAAAAATAACCTTACTACACTTGCACTTTCCAAAGATGATACTTCCATTAAGGTTGGTAAAAATGGTGTTGTTACTTCCAATGTTAAGCCTATTGAAAATCAAAAGAAAAATTATGTGCTTGTGCTATCCAAAGATCCTTGTCAAGATCAAAGTCTTCCATCTTCTTGTTCTACCACTCCATGTTCATTTCCACTTTCTACTCTTCCTAAGTCTTTGCAAGCTTTGAACAATCCTATCAGAGAAGATGCTCATATTCAAGATGTCCATGATTCAATTGAAAATTCTAATGCTCACTCTAAAGATGCTGATATCCTTGGTTGTCATATAGATGCTGATGAACTTATTGATTATCCTTTTCTGTCTTCCACTTCCATCCTTGGACCTCCTCCACCACTACTAAGGGCTTCACATCTGCCTTCCATCTTGGGTCCTTATGTCCCTTCACTTTCCCCTCCTAACTCTCCTAATTCACCATCCATCTTGGGTCCTTACATACCTCCATCTCCTATCTTTCCTCAAGATCAACACCCTTTTCATCCATCCACCCATCTAAACCAGTCATATCCTCCTTCTTCCACAAGTCCCAAGTCTTTTGGAAGTAACTTGAATGTTCAATACAAAAAAAAAAAATCAATACAAGAATCCATCAAAAAAATATCACGATGTCTCCTCTAATAGACATGGGAACATAAAGTCAAAAGAGATATCTAAGAAAAAAACTACAAGACAAGTATGGGTTCCAAAATTCATCATTGAAGATATTCTCTCTAGATCATCAAAAGAAAATAAAAAGCCTACGACTATATGGATTCCAAAGTCTCTCTTGAAAGAGTCCGGTGTTGAGAAAAAAGTGAACTTGACATTCAAGCTTCCAAAGGCTTCCACTTCATCTTCTTCCAAAAATATTCTTCCATTCCATGCGCCTAAACCACAACCTCTACTATCCATTCGCCATATTCCTTCACGTATTCCTTCATTCACATTTCCTCCATCCTCTCACCACCCTTCAAGGTGTGTGTTGATGTTGATCTTGCCTTCCTTTCCATCTACCCTTTCACGACCCTTCCATTCATTATCCTTCTACCTTCTATCATTTTTCCTCATTTGCCTATTCCTCTTATCTTCCAACCTCACTCACTTCACATAAAACCTTATCCTCCATTTTTCTCTTCCATCTTCTTTTTCCTATCAGCATCTTTGAGCATATCATTTTGAATCCTTGGCATATCATGGTTTATCCTTTCAAGGAGAATTATCTAAAAAGCTTGCCTTCTTTCAAAAAGAGAAAAAAAAATGAAAAAAAAAAAAAAAAAAATTGAAAATGTGCCTTGGTGAAAATCTGGAAACAGGCACCTTGGTAGCAAAAGTAAAGAGAAATAAATTCATCCTATTGTGAAAACCACTCCCTTGTGGCACCTTGGATAAGTACCATGATGAAAACCTGGCAATCAGGCATCATGCGTAGTTCTTCTACATATTTCATCCATTTCATCTTCTCTCTTTGATCTTGACAATGTTGATCTATACATGAACATTTGGCTATCTTGTGAGCTATCTTCTAATGATCTTGTTTTCATTCCCTTCCTTTTTAGCCTTCATATTTATTTTCCTCCATTCATTTTTGCCTATCGCTATCCTTTTCCCCTTTGGTCTTGATCTAATAAAAAAAAGAAAGAAAGAGTGAAACATGATGCTTTGAAGCCTCTTGACATGTCTATTCCTTTGGACTACATCCTATCCTTCTTTGGCATTATGCTTTTATGACTTATCCTATGCTGGTCTTTCATTGCTTGTCCAAATGTGCTTTACATGACAATTTTTCCCTAGCTTGGGTATTCTTGAGGAGTTTTTCCTTGAGGATTTCTTCCCTTCATTCTCCTTCATTCTCTTGTCTTCTATCTCTTCCACCAGCTTGCCAATCCCTCTTGTTCTCCACCTTGCTAGACATTGGGACTGCACGATATGATCTTGCTTGGGAGTTTGCAATGGAAAAAGATGCTATCAAGTATACCAAGTATCAGAACCAGTATTAGAACAAGTATCAGAACCAGTATCAGAAAAAGTATCAGAACACCTACTGGGGCTACACCTTTCACTTTAGTTTATGGGTTTGAAGCAGTACCACCTATTGAGGTTGAAATCCTGTCACTAAGAATCAGAATGCATGGTCTAGTAACTGATGATGACTAGAGAGTGTCTAAGTTGCAAGAACTTGAACTAATAGATGAGCGCAGACAAGCAATGTATGATCATCTCAGAATATATCAGAAGAGAATGTCTAGAGGTTACAACAATAAATTCAAACACAGAGAATTTTAGGTTGACGATCTAGTCTTGAGAGAGAATCCTAAAAATTAATCACATCGAGAACACAAGGGGAAGTTCAAACCCAATTGGTTGGGTCCCTTTGTAATCACTGCTACTTTTAGCTCTTGTGCCTATCAAATCTCAACGACTGAAGGAGAACAGCTCCGAGAACCAATCAACATTCTTCATCTGAAGAAATTCTACGCCTAAGGCATTTAGTCTATGGTAAAATGTCCTGAAAAAAATCTTTAAAAATTAGAAAATATCAAAAAAATTAAAAAAAATAAAAAATACAAAAAAAAAAATGAGAAAAAAAAAGTGCCTTGGTGAAAACCTGGAAACAGGTGCCTTGGTAGCAAAAATAGAATCTCTGCCAAGATGGTGAAAACCCAGCAAACGGGTGCCACTTGTTTCAAAATGCTCCATCTATCAATGCAATCTTGGTCTTTCCCAGCTTTCAGTCTTGCTTTAGTTTGTACATATCTCCCAGTTTGTTTCAGCATTTCCAATTTTCAATAAGTCAGTCTGTACACCAATCGGTTCAAGTGTCTATATCCTATCAATGTTCACACTTGGGGGCAATCAATGTCATATCCTATGGTCTCCTAGTATATCTTAGATGTATCATAGCTAGTTAGAGTCCTTTTGAAGCTTCACGTGAGTTAGTCAGTCAGTCTTGTCTCCAGAAAGGATTTTGCATCTACAACAACGCAATCAAAACTCAACTGAAAACAATCTATGCTTTTTTTACATGCTTTTATCTCCTTATATGCTTACTGATTCGCATTGAGATTTTTTCATATTGTGTCCCTTCGAGCTCTTCGATGATGTCCTTTATAGGATGTAGAGAGTGATGACTGGGGGCATAATCTTTTCTTTGTCTTCTACTTGTATGTGGAAATCTAAACAACTTTGAAAATTTTGGATTGAAATGGTGTCTGACTGTAAGAGCCTTTATCTTGAATTGGATGGCCATGCATACCTCAACCATTGATACCCAGAAAATTCAAGGAAGTTTGATCTAACTATTATTTTTTTAAGTGATTTCTTTCTCTTACTATGAAACGCAATCTTACCTAAGGATGTGAATGATAAAGGGTCACTACGGGTAATTCACACTGGATTTAGAATGATCTCTTGACCATTTGATGTGTATGTTACATGCAAATTGCTATATCAAAATGGACATGATATTCAGGTCATCCTGGCATTTGTGCCTTGGTGCTTATATCTAATCCAACATTCCAAAAATAAAATCAATATTCATATATCCATGGTTGTTGACCAGTGGGTGTTGTATTGATTCTTGCGCATGCAAATCAATATTCATATGTATATGGTTTTTTTTGGCTAGTGGGCATTGTATTGATTTATCTGGTCACCTAAAAGTTCAATGATGATAACAAATCGACATATGATCAGTGACTAGGTCCTAGGTCTTAAGTTGCATTTTATTTTGCATGTCTCTTTGCATTTTTGCATGTTTGCATGATCTCATAATGGCTAAACAAACTTCAATGCTTAAACAATTCTCCACTTGTCTCTTCAAATCTAACAAGAGTTGAATCCCACATGAAGGTTCCTCCAATGAAACAACAAGTAGAATCCTTTTTCGGGATCAAAATCAAAATCTGAGATTGTTTATATTATTATCTACTTGCATAATCAACCTTCAATCATAGTAGAAATCTATTTTTCAACTTAACTGATTATCTTACATCAAACTATCAAAATTTCAACTTGGTCAACTATGGTCAACTCATGGTTTAACCTAGTCAAACTTGGTCTTTTGGGACCTTCCAATGATGCAGAATGCGTTCTTGAACATGTATATCTTTATGGAAATCATATCTTCCTTAGTAATCAAGACAACAACCACGTCTAGTTACTGATTCATCAAAAAAGACCTCATCACTCGGGGCAAATCTATCATCACTTGGGGCATATCAGATTCATCAAGATCCATATCAATCTAGTATTCTCCTAATCTTGTAAACTGTATCAGTTTTTACAACCATCGGATCATAGTGTTCTTTCCTTGGTTCTTCGGCAACTGAAGGGTTCGGATGTGATACCTACTAGTTCTACTAAGACAATCGTGTCTAGAACCGGTCACTCACTTCTTCGCAATCATAAGGTTCGAAATCAGGCATTTTGACACTTTTTTCGCAATCCTCGGTTCATCGCTGCTATAATGAACATTATCTTTGGTCATTCAAGACCTATTATCTTCATATCAAATCAATATCAATCAACTTCTGTCTCATATCAATTATCAATTTTGAATCAGTTTCATATCTCTATCAAACACAGACTTTCTTTGAACCACTGCAATTCACACAGTAATTCAAAGAGGGGCAAAATGTAATACCTCAAAAATGGGCTATAAGTTCATTAACCTCCTATATCAACACATCGAACAAAATTAACATCAAAGTCCTAACCTAAGGCACATCTAAACATCATCGAATCATAATTGATTATCTTAAATTCTGCATCGGGAAATATTTCTAGCAATATTCTTAATTATCTTAATTATCTTTAATTTAATGATTATTTGGCAATAAATCACATTTATCCTAAGTTTGATTAATTGAATATTTTCATATTTAATTAATTAGATTTAATATTTGCCACTTAATTATTTAATTAAATTTAATTCTATCTATTATTAATTGTATTATTTAATTTTGACAATAAATCTAATATCCTATGAATAATTGATTAAATTCTTATTTAATTAATTAAAGCATGTTGTCATTATTTAATAATATAGTTTTTAATAAAAGTTTGATTAAATGATTGATTAACCCATAAATCAATTATTTATTTTCAAAAATCAGTTAAGTTGGGAGTAAATCATTTAATTATTTATTTAATTCATAATTATCCATGTGCACAATCAAAGAGCAGTTAAACTCCAAATCAAAAAATCAATGCAAGTTATTGACTTTTTGGAACTCAACATCCTTTTGGAGTTCAAAAAGCTGATCTAAACTCTATTTTGAGTTAAAACTTAGCTTTTGCATGTTTTTGTGAATTAAATTATCTTTATTATCAGATAACTCAAAAATCAAGTTGAGTTAATCTAAGTGATTTATGGCTTTCTTCCATGCACCTCCAAAGCCCTAGATTTCTATAAAAACAAGGCTCAGCTCTTCATAATTCATCTCTAAAAAATCTCTCAAATTTGCATCCATAGAATCCATGAATTTGCATTCTCACGCTGTCGAATTGGAGTATGAAGAATCATCTTTGTGAATCCAAGCTATTGTGAGATCTTTCTAGTTTTGAGCATTGCATATCATTTAGCATAGATTCATATTATTGTTAGATCAATTCATAGCATATCAATTTTTACATATCATAGATTTCATATCATTGCATCTAAAATATCAAAAAAATAGATTAATTGCATTCATATTTCATTTCAGTTTTGCATTCAAATCCTTCGTTTAGGTGTCGTCTAGGTCATTGATCTCGATAACAATCTGAGAACATCGATTTCGCACCTATTAGAAGGCAGTAAATCACTTGGTTAGATTAGATTTCAATTATTGCATGATTTTGTTTTTGCTAACCTCTAATGTTTTACTGAAGTGTTGCATCTACAGATCAGGTACAATGTCATGAAAAAATTATAAAAATAAAAAAATATCAAAAATTCAAAAAAATTAGAAAATATCAAAAAAATTTAAAAAAATAAAAAATACAAAAAAAAATGAGAAAAAAAAAAGTGCCTTGGTGAAAACCTAGAAACAGGCGCCTTGGTAGCAAAAATAGAATCTCTGGTAAGATGGTGAAAACACGGCAAACGGGTGCCACTTGTTTCAAAATGCTCCATCTATCAGTGCAATCTTGGTCTTTCCCAACTTTCAGTCTTGCTTTAGTTTGTACATATCTCCCGGTTTGTTTCAGCATTTTTAGTTTTCAATAAGTCGGTCTGTACACCAATCGGTTCAAGCGTCTATATCCTATCAATGTTCACACTTGGGGGCAATCAATGTCATATCCTATGGTCTCCTAGTATATCTTAGATGTGTCATATCCAGTCAGAGTCCTTTTGAAGCTTCACGTGAGTCAGTCAGTCAATCTTGTCTCCAGAAAGGATTTTACATCTACAACAACGCAATCAAAACTCAACTGAAAACAATCTATGCTTTTTTACATGATTTTATCTCTTTGTATGCTTACTGATTCGCATTGAGATTTTTGCATATTGTGTCCCTTCAAGCTCTTCGATGATGTCCTTTATAGGATGTAGAGAGTGATGACTAGGGGCATAATCTTTTCTTTGTCTTCTACTTGTATGTGAAAATCTAAACAACTTTGGAAATTCTAGATTGAAATGGTGTCCGACTGTAAGAGCCTCTATCTCGAATTGGATGGCCATGCGTACCTCGACCATTGATACCCAAAAAATTCAAGGAAGTTTGATCTAACTATTGTCTTTTTGAGTGAGTTCTTTCTCCTACTGTGAAATGCAATCTTACCTAAGGATGTGAATGATAAAGGGTCACTACGGGTAATTCACACTGGATTTAGAATGATCTCTTGACCATTTGATGTGTATGTTACATGCAAATTGCTATATCAAAATGGATATGATATTTAGGTCATCCTGGCATTTGTGCCTTGGTGCTTATATCTAATCCGACATTCCAAAAACAAAATCTATATTCATATATCCATGGTTGTTGACCAGTGGGTGTTGTATTGATTCTTGCACATACAAATCAATAGTCATATGTCTATGGTTTTTTTTAGCTAGTGGGCATTGTATTGATTTATCCAGTTACCTAAAAGTTCAATGATGATAACAAATCGACATATGATCAGTGACTAGGTCCTAGGTCTTAAGTTGCATTTCATTTTGCATGTCTCTTTGCATTTTTGCATGTTTGCATGATCTCACAATGGCTAAACGAACTTCAATGCTTAAACAATTCTCCACTTGTCTCTTCAAATCTAACAAGAGTTGAATCCCACACGAAGGTTCCTCCAATGAAACAACAAGTAGAATCCTTTTTCGGGATCAAAATCAAAATCTGAGATTGTTTATATTATTAACTACTTGCATAATCAACCTTCAATCATAGTAGAAATCCATTTTTCAACTTAACTGATTATCTTACATCAAACTATCAAAATTTCAACTTGGTCAACTATGGTCAACTCATGGTTTAACCTACTCAAACTTAGTCTTTTGGGACCTTCCAACGATGCAGAATGCATTCTTGAACGTGTATAACCACTTTTCCAATTAATTAACATGCTTTTGAACTCTCAATGCTGACTTTTCTTGTCAGATTTCAATTTTAATCCCGAAGGGGGCATGGTATTGCATATCATTCAAAGTCTGTAATCAAATTTGAAATCATATCTTTATGGCAATCATATCTCCCTCAGTAATCAAGACAACAATCACGTCTAGTTACTGATTCATCAAAAAGTCCTCATCACTCAGGGCAAATCTATCATCACTTGGGGCATATCAGATTCATGGATCCATGTCAATCCGGTATTCTTCTAATCTTGTAAATTGTATCAATTTTTGCAACTATCGGTTCAATAGTGTTATTTCTTTGGTTCTTCAGCAACTAAAGGGTTCAGATGTGATACCTGCTAGTTCTACTAAGACAATCGAGTCTAGAACCGATCACTCACTTCTTTGCAATCCTAAGGTTTGGAATCAGGCGTTTTGACACTTTTTCGCAATCATAGGTTCATTTTCTATTATAGTGAACATTATCTTTGGTCATTCAGGACCTATTATCTCCATATCAAATCAATATCAATCAGCTTTTGTCTCATATCAATTATCAATTTCAAATCAGTTTCATATCTCTATCAAACACAGATTGTCTTTGAACCACTGCGCTTCGCACAGTAATTCAAAGAGGGGCAAAATGTAATACCCCAAAAATGGGCTATAGTTTCATTAATCTTTTACATCATCAAATCGAATGAAATCAACATCGAAGTCCTAACCTAAGGCACATCTAAACATCATTGAATCCTAATTGATTATCTTAAATTCTGCATCGGAGAATATTCCTAGTAATATTCTTAATCATCATAATTATCTTTAATTTAATGATTATTTGGTGATAAATCACATTTATCCTAAGTTTGATTAATTGAATATTTTCATATTTAATTAATTAGATTTAATATCTTGCCACTTAATTGTGTAATTAAATTTAATTCTATCTATTATTAATTGTATTATTTAATTTTGACAATAAATCCAATATCCTATGAATAATTGATTAAATTTTTATTTAATTAATTAAAGCAAGTTGTCATTATTTAATAATATAGTTTTTAATAAAAGTTTGATTAAATAATTAATTAACCCATAAATCAATTATTTATTTTCAAAAATCAGTTAAGTTGAGCATAAATCACTTTATTTATTTATTAATTCATAAATAAAACATGCACAATCATAAAAAGTAGACAACTATCAATTATCAATTAAAGCTAAACTCTATTTTGAGTTAAAACTTAGCTTTTGCATGTTTTTGTGAATTAAATTATCTTTATTATCAGATAACTCAAAAATCAAGCTGAGTTAATTTGAGTGATTTATGGCTTTTTTCCATGCACCTCCAAAGCCTTGTATTTCTATAAATCAAAGCCTCAACTCATCTCAAAGCATCTCATATTTTTGCACAATCACATTGGAGAATTGGAATTTGGAGAATCAAAGCTTATTGTGAATCAAGGCTATTGTGAGATCAATTTGTTTTTTTTACATTCATTTAGATTCTTTTTCATATCATTGTTAGATCATTTTAGCAGATCAATTTCTATATTAGCATAGATTCATATCAGTTTTTCATTATTATTGCATAGAAAATCCAAAAAAATAGCTTAATTGCATTCAAATCCTTCATTTAGGTGTCGTCTAGGTCACTGATCTCGATAACAATCTGAGAACATCAATCTCGCACCTACTAGAAGGTAGTAAATCACTTGGTTAGATTAGATTTTAATTTTGCACGATTTTGATTTTTGCTAACCTCTAATGTTTTATTGAAGTGGTGTCTACAGATCAGGTACAATTTTCACACACACAAGTATCAGGAGGAATCATGACCTACAATAGTGCAGATCATTCAAGTTTCTAGAAAATCATAGGTAGGGAATGACAGTGCTTCCACCAGGAACTCGTAGCGTAGCTCATGTTCGGACTACTATAATAAAGTTGATAGTGTTTCCATAGCATCAACAACCTTATTCTCCATTCTAGGAATCTGCTCAAATGTGTTAGATATGAAGTATTTCTTTAGATCATCTACCATGCGTTTGTATGGAACTAGCTTCTCATCTTTTGTTTGATACACATTATTGACTTGGTGTATGACTAGTTGTGAGTCTCCATGAATGTGTAGCTCTATTACTCTCCATTCTAGTGCTATCTTCATACCATTTAGTAAAGCTTCATACTTAGCTATGTTGTTGGTACAAGGAAATTTGAGTCTGAATGCTTTTGGAATAGAGTAACCTTGTGGTGTTATGAATAGTATACCAGATCTAGATCCATTCTGTGTGTAGGATCCATCAAAGAATAACTGCCATGTTCTAGAAGATAGATTCATAATAGAGGAATACATAAATTCCATTTGCATTGGTTGATTAATGAACAATGGTGCTGCAACTAACTGATCTGAAATAACTTGTCCTTTGATAGATTTTCTCTCAACATACTCTATGTCAAATTTGCTCAATAGCATTACCCATTTTGCTAATCTACCTATGAGGGCAGCTTTGCTCAATAAGTACTTCAATGGATCAATTTTTTCTATTAGGTGTATAGTATGAGCTAACATGTAGTGTCTCAGCTTTTGTGATGCAAAGATGACAGCTAGACATGCTTTTTCTATCATGGAATAGTTCTTTTCATAAGCTACCAATGTTCTGTTGATATAGTAGATAGCTCTCTCCTTCTTGTTTTCATCATATTGTGATAGTAATGTCCACAATGATGTATTTGTGGAAGAGACATATAGAATCAATGGATTTCCTTGAATAGGAGGCATAAGAATAGGAGGATTTTCCAGATATTGCTTGATATGATTGAAGTTCTTTTCACATTCATCACTCCATGAGAAGGTCACACCTTTATGTAATGTTTTTGTGAAAGGTTGTGATATGTCTGCTAGTTGAGATATGAAGCGTGTGATAGATTGTACCCTCCCTTGTAAGGTTCTCATTTGACTGATATTCTTAGGAGGTTGCATCTCCATGATTGCTTTGACTTTTGTTGGATCTAATTCAATTCCTTTCTTTGAAACAGTGTAGCCTATAAGTTTTCCTGAAGTCTCACCAAAGGCACATTTCTTAGGGTTCAGTCGGAGACTAAACTTTTCCATTCTATCTAGTATTTTGCTCAAGTATGTCAGATGTTTTGATCTCTTCATGTATTTAGCTAAAGTGTCATCAACATATTCTTCCATAGTTTGATCATCATATCGTGAAACATATATGTCATAGCTCATTGATATGTAGCACTTGCGTTCTTAAGACCAAATGGCATGACGTTCCAGCAGAAAGTACCCCATGCACAAGTAAAAGTTGTTTTCTCTTGATCTTCTGGAGCTATTTTGATTTGGTTGTATCCAAAAAAACCATCCATTAAAGAGTACATCTCAAAGCCCTTTGTCATGTCCACTATAATATCGATGTTTGGTAGTGGAAAGTCATCCTTACAGCATGATTTGTTTACATCTCTAAAGTTTGTGCATACTCTGATAGATTTTTCTAGTTTTGAAATAGGCACTATGTTTGAGATCCATTCTGCATAATCTATGAATCGGATAAATCCAACTTTTAGTAACTTTTCTAGCTCAACTTTGACTAGGAGTGCAACATGTGGATGCATTTTCTGTAACTTTTGTTTTTTAGGTTTGACCCCTGGAGCTATAGAAAGATGATGCATGATGAGATCAAGATCTAACCCTAGCATATCTAAGTATTTCCATGCAAAGTTGATTTTCTTCTCTATTAAGAACTTGGTAAATGCTTGTTTTTCTTCTTCTGACAGAGATTGAGCTATATGAATTAATTGAGGTTGTTTTGTTGTACCCAAATTGATAAGCTAAGTTGGTTCTATCAATACTAGAGATCTATCCTACAAATGACTCAGAAGGACATCAAATATCTCATCCTTAGGCACCTCAAAGAGGTTTTCACCTTCAAATACATCTTTTTTTTTACTATTTTAGGTTCTGAGACTGCCACATAGTGGTTTTCACCCTCAGAACTCTTTTTCTTTTTTCTTTTATTCTTTTGACTAAGATATTTGATATCTGACTCCATCATGCTAATGCTAGGTTCATAGATGGAAGTCTTCGTAGGTTCAATGACATTGAGGTAACATGTGAGGGCATAGTCTAATATGAAGGTATATATCTTGGCTTGGATCATTGGATGTTTGGTCAATAAGCTCAGGATGTTGGATTGTAAGTTCTGGAAAGGATTGGCTAATTGTGTTTATGCATACAGTATTGGCATCATTATGTAAGGAAACTCAGGTGTGGAAACAGCTTCCTACGCTAATCTCTATAGGAGAGTATTGTGCAAATTCTTTTAAATCCTTACAATTTCAGATTCGTTAACTACTTTAACAAATATATTGCAACTACATACCATACATACAAAAAAATAGAGAATGACACAATGATATACCCTGGGGAAACCTTTCGGTAAAAACCCCAGCACTCCAAAACCTGCACAATGTATTGATCAAAACTATTACAGCTTACAATACACTTGCAATGCAAGTTCTTTCAGAAGATTTCTAAACCCTTGAAGACAAATCACTGTAGCATAAAATGTTCCAACAATACACTCACATCATATCTCTTCGCAACCCTAAAAAAGCTTATATCATGTGCTTCACTTTTTAGGGCTACTCCCAAAGATAACCGTATTAGGGTTTTACCATTCTCTGAGAAAATAGGAACCCCAAATTGGGGAAGAGTGTACAGTACTCAAATTTATCAGTTGCCACATGTCTTCACCTATCATTGAATCTTCCTGACATAGCTCTTACGTGTCATAGGAATCCGTCATAACTGTTTTAGCCGTGATCTCCTTACACACAATTCAAGATTCTGACATATCAACATTATTTGCAAGAAATACATTTTACAAAACAAATAATAAGAATAGGAATTATCCAAGGTTGAGACACCTTATTCCTAACACATTAGTTATGATTTGACTCATGAATTCAAAGGTGATATTACTATTCATGATATTTAGTTCATTAGAAGTCACAACGTCATTATTGGATTTCACTTTAGGAGTAGGTGGATCAAACTCGTGAAGTTTGTTATTTCACTCTAGACTCACGTCGGGTGTAGGTGCATATCGGTGAATGACATCTACATGTTTCTCTATGATAAGATCATCTTCTTCTAGAATAACTCCCCATTCATAGTCATTTGATTCATCTTCTGATTATTCATTTGGACCTTTTGGAAATCTAAGAACATGTGTGAAATCTGGACGGATTCCCCAAGCTGGGTTTCCTTCAAATTTGGAACAAAATTCATATTCATGAGAGTCTATTTCAAAATTACTCTTGTGTCCCAAATATTCAGTTATCGGGATAGGTTTAATTTTTTCCTCTTGTTTGGATTCAGGATCATCTGGTTCTTGTGTGGTGACTATCACTTGTTCAGCAGTAGGTTATTGTGTTTTTACCACATTGATTCTTTTAGGTTCATTTTCCTCTTTGAGCATGACTAAGATGTTTTGAGGAATAGATTCATAGGGGAAAACATCTGTAGTATCTTAATCATCACTGTCACTTTGTTTGTTTTCATCTTCCTCCTTGTTAATGATTCTTGGTTCTATCTATCCTATCACATGAGAAGAGCTCCCCTTGAGATAGAAGGGTTTCTTTCGATAGCCTAGACCTATAGTATCTTTGTTTGTCCGGCCAACATGTCCGATGGGTGATATAATACCTTTGCCTCGCACTCCTAGAGGTCCTTTTCCAGGATATCCCATTTTACTTATCATTTTATTTCCTGGTCCATATGATTTTGAAGGAACTTTCTGTGTTTTAGAGTCACATGTCTAAACAGTTTGTGGTTGGAACTCATCTTTGAAAAACCAAGAAAGCACACCTTCCTCTTCCCTAGTTTCTTGTTTTGACACTTTCTCTGTGACAAATTTTCCATTAAAGATAACCTGAGGTTCTTTTGTTGATGGTTTTCCTTTCTCAGAAGGTTGTCTATAGGACTTTGGTGAAAGTGGGAGTGATGTGAGAGACAGGACTGGCTCCAATGTGTATTCTCCCATGCAAGTATCTATGATTTTCACTCCTTTGGAGAGGTCTTTCATCTTAGATGTAGATGCAATGTCTATTTGTGTAAAAGACTCTTTGTTATGAGGAACAAGCTTATCTGTGCTTTCTTCCAAGGAATTACAAGATACTGATGTGTTTGCAAGTATAGTGACCTCTACTCCCTCATAAGGAAATTTTATACATTGATAATATGTTGAGGGGATAGCTTGCATCTCATGTATTCAAGGCCTTCCTAGAAGAATGTTATAGGCTAGTGGAAGATCTAGTTCTTGACAAGCAATATCTCTAATAATAGGTCTGGTTCTGGTAGGTAACACAATGACTCCTTTGGAATTTCTCTCTTGTTCATCATAGCTTTTATGGTTATCTTCTTTTTAGGATAAATAACATCTTCTAAAAATCCCATTTGTGTAACCAATTTGTAGGAACAAATATTCAAACCAGCACCTTCATCTATCAACACACATTTGACACGACAGTTTTGGATTAAGACTTCAATATGCAAGGGCTAATTATGTGGGTGACCCAATGAGTTGTCATCTTCTTCAGAAAAGGATATGTATTGTGAGAACATCAAGTGACCCACAATTGTTTGGAATCTATCAAGATCAAGGTCTTCAAGAATATTAGAACCATTTAGAGCTTTGTATAGAATTGCTCGATGAGCTGGAGAGATGTAAAGCAACTAAAACATAGAGATTTTAGCATTGGTATGTTGCAATTGTTGTATGATGCTATATGATACCTCTTTGGACTCTTTAGAATTGGATGATTTAGAATTTTTCATTTGCTTAGAAGCGGATGCAAGATTGAAGGGCACCTTTTGAGTGTTAGATGAACCCAAGTGTTGTCCTTGATTAGTAGCCCGAGCTTGAGATCGAGTAATTGTATTAGTGGTTTTGTTATCTCTATCCTTTTTGACAATCATGATGACATTATAGTGTTCAGAAAGGCATGGTTCAACCATGTTGATAACTTCATTATTACTAGAGTAAGTGTAATTGACTTTAGCCCCCATGTTACGTTTAGAAGATGAATCTCCCCAATTATGCTTCGAAAAAGGTTCCGTGAATGTTGTATGTCATTGTTGGACTTATGGTTGTCAATCACAATTTCTCCAGCATCAATTTTGTCTTGAATGAGTTGTTTCAAACACATGCATTTGTTGGTTTTATGACCCTTATTACGATGGAAGTCACATAAATCAGTCTCTTTCCACCACTTAGGTTTAACTTCAAGATCATATGGTTTGATCTCAGACAATGTGATGATATTATTTGCTAGAAGGGTTTTCATGGCAGATTCTAAGGACTCTCCAAGAGAAGTAAACTTGTGCTTTGGTTCTGCATCCCAAGGTTTATAGTTAGTTGGCTTTTTAGTTGATTATGTCACTTTTACCTCTAAAGCTTTAATGGCTTGGGTACCAATAGTGAGATTAAAAGAAGGTGCTCTAGGTGGAGCACTGATATGATCAACAACACCATTTATGACAATGTTCTTATTCTTGTTCCAGTTTTTGCTTTTGTCCTTGGAACTGGATCTTGATTCGTACTTGTTTTCTTTATTAAGTGATAGGTCTCCTTTTCAAACAAGCACTTTTTCAATTTTGATGGCATTCTCTACCATTTTATTGAAGGATACATGATTTTTCATTTGTAAATGATAATTGAGTTCTAGAATTAGATTGTTGATGAAGATTTCCAACTTTTTAGTTTCTGGAATAGGTCGAGCATAGAGTGAAAACTTTTTCCTCCATCATTTGATGAAAATCAGGAAGGGTTCTCCTAAGTTTTGTTTCAGATTGCAGATATCGATCATGGTGACCAGATGTTGTATATTGTATGAGTATTGTTGATAAAATAGTTTGATTAACTCCTCAAAGGTTTTGATAGTTGGAGGCATTTTAGAGAACCAATGAATAGTTGCTCCTCCCAGAGATCATGGAAAAAGACACATTAAGTAGGTTGGTTCATGCATAAAATCCATGAATTGAGTACAAAATTCTCTGGCTTGGTCTTGGGGATCAAAGATTCCATCATATTTATCATATTTTGGTATTTCCACTCTTTTTGGGAATGATGGCATGTACAAGTTTTTATCAAATCAAAAAGGGCATAGAGCCTCCATAGAGAATTCTTTAGGTTCCTTCTCTTTTTCCAGCTTATTGAGCTTAACTTGCATGGCATGCATCTATTTCATCATGGTTGTGATAGAATTTTCTTCCTCTTGTGCAATGATATTATCAACATTAAAGTCTGGAGGAAGTTTAGCCCCTTGCTAGGATAATTTAAGGAAATTTGCCTCTTTGTCTTCATGCAATAAGTGTTTCATCATTTTCTTGAAGTTATCATCATTCTGATACTCGGCAATTTCAGATGGTGATGGTTCAAGATCTCTGCCATGATTAGAGTGATGACCTTGGGAGCCTTGGTTTGCTCCTCCTTGAGACATGTTGCTGCTAAGATGTGGCACTTGGATTGATGTCAGAGGGGTTATGTAACCACTTTCCAGATGTAGATTTCCAAGGGTGTCCTCTTCGTAAATAGTGGTGTCGTAAGGTTGATGAATTGTGTTAGCCAAAATCGAGGAGGATGGAGAGATTCTAGGTTCTTCTCTTTGTTTTCTCTGTGAGGAAGCTCTAGTTTCCACCATTAACTTCAAGTGAATCACAAGAGCGAGATAAGGAAACTGATTGATGATCTAGTTTAGGACTAATCAAATGACTCAACCTTGTCAAGATTGATTTGATAAAGGATTGATTAGACGTAAGCATAAGATACTGTGCCCTAGATGTATGGGTAGACACCCAAAAGATGGCAGACATGAGCTCACAACACTTAGCCATTTTGGAGATAGATTTTTGAAGTTATTTTGACAAGGTCATGACACAAGATCAGATAGGATTCAAATCGACAGATCAGAAGACATAATCAAGCTAAAATGACCAATTTTAGAAAAAAAGGATGAATTCTCTGTTTCCTTTGTTCTGTTCTTGACACAGGGGATTTCTTGAAAGATTCTAGACAGTGGCTGAAAATGATTGAGTTTCTGACAAAAGCAGTGCTTTTCTGACAACTTTTGGTCAACTCTTGTACGACTTGATCCAGGCTCGTATGAGTCAAGGTTGTCTCTAATATGACAATTTGCAAAACTCATATGACTTTTGACTCTAGAATTCAAATTTTCTTAGGAAAGGCTGACAAGACTCGTACGACAATATGTGACTCCCTGTATGACTTTCTGGGGGTTTTGATATGACACTTTGCAAAGACTTGTATGACTTTTGGATTTTCAAGACAACAGTATTCACCAGGAAAGGATTTTTCTTCAAATTTTGCAAAATTTTCAGATTGTTGGTAAATTTTGATAGTAGTTATTTTTGGGACCAGGTTTTGAAGATCTGTGTAGCGGTTTGTCTTGGGTTTTTTTGTTTCAAATGACCAACTAGATGCATTTAACAAGCACACAAGACAACAATATGAGGTTTTCAAGAAAGAAATTATCTTCAGATAATGAGCAAGGGACAAAGCAACCTTGCACATGAACAAGAATAGTGACTTAGTAAGCTAATCCCTAAGAATTTTGCGTGTGTGTGTTCTCAAAATGTTTTGCAATCATGCACATAGTCCTAGAAAAGTAGAAATTTGGTTGCACTAGGGTTCTTAATAATGGTCAACTCTACAACTTTTGTAATATCAAGAGGGCGAACTCCAATCTAGGCACACCGAGGTTTTGACACATTCCAAGAATTTAATCAATCAGAGATGCTAAGGAGATCTAACAGCCCAACAAGAAAATACACCTGTGGAGATTTCTTCCACAAGGACATTTATATAGTGATTGTTGCTACCATGATAAAAATGGCTATTATCGCTCAAGGTTTCATCCACGTGGTTGACCCAATAAAGGGAATGTCCACTGTGGTTAACCCTCTCTAAAAAGGAGACTTGTAAAATAGACCACATGGGGACTTGGTTCAGATTCAAGGGTTCTGAGTTTCTGATGCTACCCAAAAAAGGAACAGAGCATAATCCTCTAGCCTCTTCACTTCACCCAAACATGGAAAACAAATTGATTGACATGCTAAATTGAAACCACCTCACCAAGTTTCATATGTCAACAATAATGGATACTGATCTCTCTAAGTGGGACCAAGAGAGAACGTACCACCAAATATTAAAGACTAAACCAAGTAAGACCATGAGATGATAACAAATCCTCCCTACCTACAAGGGGATCTATCTTTGAGAAGAGCTTCACATATAAAACAAGCAAGTGAAGCCCACTCTCTCAAGAACTCAACAAATAGTGTTCATAGGGCCTAATTACTATGTGTAACAGATATGCAAGAAAGCAAATCTAGATCCTTTTTAGAGCCCAAAATGAACGTGTGATTTATGAAAGAAAGAAAACACTCAAGCTAAACACGAGAGAGGTTCATTTTAGTTCCAAAAATTGAAATGTTATAAGGATGTAGTGAAATACCTTAGATCCCATGCAACACGCTTAGTAGATTTTACCTGATTTTTAGCTTTGTTGAGCTTTCTCATGAGCAAAAGTGATTAGAAATAACAAGTATCAATCGTTAGCATTAGCTATCAGCAAAAATCTAAAATCAAAAACTCCAAAATTTGCTCAAAAATCTGATACGACTAGGAAAACTTGGCATGAAAACTCGTACGAGTTTCCATAGGTTCTCATACGACAGTCAGGAAATGATACGAAAAATAGGTCCCCTATCATTGGACAATTTATCTCTCAAACGACTATCTGTAAGTTCCCATACGATAATCTAGAATGTCGTCTATCGTACGACAACCAAAATGCTCTGATATGACTTTCTGAAAAGTCGTACACAATTGTACAGATGAAAAAATAAAAATTTAATATCTGAAAGAATTTCTTAGAAAATGATAGAAATGATGATGGAAACCTATTTCAAGGCCCCACGGTGGGTGCCAGAAATTTGTGTGTGAAATTTGTACCTAGCTGGGAACACAACACTTCAGCAAAATATTACAGGTTAGCAAATTAAGAAATCTACAAGATAAATAAACTAAGCTAACCAGATGATTTACTGTCTTCTAGTAGCTGTGAGTATGATATTCTAAGATTATGACCGAGATTAGTGACAATGCAACACCTAAATGAAGGATTTAAATGATGAAAGCTGGATGAATATGAATGCAAATTAATCTATATTTTTGTATTTTCTATGCAATATGATGAAAACTAATATGAAACTGATCTAAGATGATTGAAATTGAATTGATAATGTAAATCTAACAATGCTATGAAATTGCTACGAAAATGAATGAAATTGCAAAAATCTCACAATCGCTTGTTCGCAAGAGCTTGATTCTCCAAGTAATTGAATGCGCAATTGAAGGATCAAATTCACGAAGTCATTTGTGAAGGGTTGAGCCTTGTTTTCATATAAATCCAGGGCTTTGAGGGTGCATGAGAAAAAGCCACAAATCACTCTTTGCTGAACTCAACTTGATTTTTGAGTTATCACTGAATTAAGAACAGTTAACTCACAAAATCATGCAAAAACAACTTTTTAACTCAAATCAGAAGTTTAGATCACCTTTTAACTCAAAATAGATGTTGAGTTTCAAAAAGATAACAAATTGAATTGATTTTCTGATTTAAAGTTTAACTGCATGCTCTTCTGAATGTGCATAGATAATTATGAATTAAATTAATAATTTAAGTGATTTATTCTCAACTTAACTGATTTTTGAATTAAAATAACTGATTTGTGGGTTAATCAATTATTAAATCAAATATTATTCCAAAACTATATTATTAAATATGACAACTTGATTTAATCAATTAAATAAGAATTTAATCAATTATTCATAGGATTTTTTATTTATTGTCAAAATTAAACAATATTAATTAGGAATAAATATAATTAAATCTAATTAAATAATTAAATGGAAGAATTAAATTAATTAATCAAATATTCAACATATTCAATTAATTAACTTTAGGATAAATAATGACATTTATCGCCAAATAATATTTAATTAAAGATAATTAGGAGAAATTAGGAATATTCCTCGATACAGAATTGAGATAAAATTGATTAGGGTTTTGATGATTTGATGCATCGATGTGCCTTTGATTAGGACTTTTATGTCGATTTTGATCGATTTGTATATGTAGGAGGTCAATGGTCCTATAGCCCATTTTTGGGGTATTACAAGTAGAGGATCGGAGGAATCATCCCTAAGAAAGTAACTAAGGAAGATGGAGCTATAATAGGGAGGGAGCTCTCAGTGAATGAAATCAGGGACTCCATATTGATTATGGCCAATGATAGGGCCCTTGGACCAGATGGACTTACAGTTAAAATTTTTAAAACCAATATTGACTAGGTGTGCATTAGCTTACACAAGGTTTACAGGGAAGCCATTGCCTATGGAACCCTAGGCTTTTAAATCAATGTTGGCCTAATTAAGTTGATTCCCAAAGAAGGGGATAGGATTTTGGTAAACAATTGGAGATGTATGACCCTTCTTAATGTTGGATACAAGATCCTTGCAAAATCTCTATCCCGAAGGATTGTTAACGTGCTTCCTAAAGTGGTTAATAACATGCAAACAAGGTTTGTCAAAGGAAGATATATCTTATAAAATCTGGTTACCTACTGGGAAGGTATGGATTGGGACAAAAATTCAAGGCAACAAATTTATATGATGCCCATTTATTATGAGAAGGCTTATGATTGTATAGAATGGAAATTTATAATGATAATGCTGGAAAGTCTAGATTTCCCTCCCTTCTTTTGAAAGATGGTCTCAACTTTACTCAATGGAGCTATGGAAATAGTTGAATTAAATGGAATAAGATCAAAATTCTTTGAACTTACTAGGTCCATCAGATAGGGTTTCCCCCTTGCCTCCTCCCTCTTTGTTATTATTGCATATTCCCTCCATTAACTTCTTAGGGATGATACCATGTCCCCTAAAGTGAAAGGTATTTCTCTTCCCAATGATCATGAGGTCTCCAACATCCAGTTTGATGATGACACAACCATCCTTATGAACCTTGATGAAGCTAATATGGATTACCTTGTGACCAAGTTGGACCTATTTTTCTTGGCCTCTGGCAACAAGATCTTTATCTCCAAGTCTATTATGTTGGGATGGGATCAGAACCCCACAAGATGGTGGAACAAATTTGATTTAGAATGGGGAGGCCCCAATCATATTGTTAGATACCTAAGAATTCCATTTGTTGTGGATCATAATATTAATGAAACATGGTGTTGGGTTAAGGATAGAATTCTCAATAAATTGAACAAATGGGACAACAAACTCATATCCTTCCTAGGGAGATTACAAGTATATCATAAAATCCTCTCTTCCTAACCCATTTACTTCTCCTCAGCCTGGATTTTTAACCAGAACCAGTTTAGCCTTATAAAAAAGTTTGTCAGAGACTTTCTTTGGGATGATGGTAGAGAGAACAAGAAGTTGCATAAAGTTTCTTGGGAGTGGTGCACTAGAGAGAAGGGTTGGGGGGGTCTAGGATTGAAGGACCTTAGAACACACTGCATAGCACTAGAAACTAAATGGATTTCTAAAGCCTTCACAAGTAAGGAGGCTTGGAAAATATTGATAAGGAACAACTTAGCTAGAGCTCATCCTTGCAAATCCAAATCTTGGACTAATCTATGCTACTCATACCTGCTTGTTATAGAGAGTAGTATAGTTGTTTAAGGTTTGAATGTCTTCAAGTCTATCTAGAAGAGCTGGAAATATGTAAGGAAATGTATCTGCAACACTGGTCCAACATAAGGTAATGGAGTGGTTTGTAGTTTGAAGTCTCTGTGGTGGAATCTGAAACATAATAATAAACCTTTGGCCTTACTCCAAGGCTGCTCTACAAAGAAATGGTCAGAGAAATGTGTCAATAAGTTTCAAGAAGTTTTGTAGAATGGTAAACTTATCCCTTGGGAGAATATTGAATCATATTTTGGTATCCCCAAATCCCAAGTAAGAACATATGGGATACTTTCTTCTACCCTTAATAATTTGGGATTAGTGAATGACTATTTCTCTCCATACAAATACTCCTTTCAATTTGCATGGCCAGACAAATCCCCCCTTCATCTTTTCAAGACCAAACATATTTACCACCTACTTACCCATAACCCTGATATATTCTCCCATACTAACTCTAAATGACACCTAGATGATCATGTACCTAACTAGAACAAATACTTTGCCTCCATTTGGACTAGACCTGTTGAACATAAGATCATATTCTTTTTGTGGAGACTCCTTTTATATAAGCTTGCTTTTAAAAATCCTGATGGAGAATCTATTCCTTGTACTATTTGTAGACATCCTAAATCTGTTCTCCATATTTTCTTTTAATATATTTTTGCCTCTGAAGTCTGGAAGATGTTTGGTCTTACCTACAATACTCATTTTAATATTTTGAATATTGTCTCAGGGTGCATTAACAACATCAATTTTTTCAATTTTTTTTGGTCTATCCTTTCTTCTATTATATTGTGGATTATTTGGAAGGATCGTAATAATGATGTGATGGAAGGGAAGGACATGAATCTTACCGGGTCTCTTAGAAGACTCATATACTTTGATATTTCCTTGCAGGTCATAGCTGTCATCAAGATGAAGGAGAGAAAATTATTGTAGATCCTTAGAGATGGTAAGGATACCATTGAAAAAAAGGACATAGCTCATGGCTATAACACCATGAAATCTAGAGCTAAGTTTGATGATAAGCTTGATGAGTTCATTGAACAAGTTAAAAAATCTAATCATGTTTTACTAGCTAAAGGAGGAAAAGGTAGATCAGATAAATCTACCTTTAGAACCCATGAGATTATTGGGTACAATGTTGTATCCCCTGACTCTAATGAGTCACATGCAAACCATGAGGTTAATTTTGAGTGGTTTAGTAGTCCATGATATATAGGTTTTTTTTTTGAAACTTTCCACGATGACAACATTGTAATTTTTTGAGCATCTTTTTCATCTGGCCAAGGATATCATTCCATCCTTGTTGTCATGATCTATAAACTCTGATGTATCTATTTAATTAATTACGATATGCAATAGAAAAACATTAGTTATATGTCTCATGTTTGTAACCTATATGTGTGTGTGTGTGTGTAATTTTATTTTATTTTTTGTTGTATAAAAAATATTTAGTAATAATTTTCATTTAGGTAATATTTACTAGTAATTCATAAAAGTAAATATTTAAAAATATATAAAAAAATTAAACAATTAATAATAAAATTTTGAGTACAATATCTCAAATGAAATACTAGAAAATAATAAATTATTTTTCTTCTAATCTCTATTTTAGATGAAAAATAAGCAATAAAATACATGTTTTTAACTAGCTAGCTATATTCATCTCAACAACTAATCTTGAATGAGTATGAAAACTTTTTTAAGAGACTATTTAAATGGTAAGTTTTTTAAATATCGTGAATGTGATAAAAAAAAAAGTTAAATTATATTAAAATTACATAAATGAAAAAATGTGTGTGGGTAGTTGAATGTTGGAAAATGAGCCTACAAATGGGATATGTGAACTTGAGTCATTAGAGATGAATTCAAGGTAGAGGGACCAAATGGATGGATGTCATCAATAGGATGTACTTAAGAAGGCATGACCTCCTTTTGCTAGGTGAATCAACAAGGAATTGAGGAGCTTGATAATTGGTGGGGTTCTAAGGAAGAGTGTGTGTTTGCAATGAAAATATTGAAGTTATTACATTAATATGAAGTTAGGGATGTGGCTAATCAACCTTATCCTAATAATTAATTTAAATAAAAATTTTATATGAAGAATCAGCCATGAGGGAGAGATTATGTAATATTTATTAGGTGTGGATGAATAAGATAATGAAGGAATTTCAAGGAGGTTGCATAGGATAAGGTTTGAATTGTAGTCTTGCCATTTATTTTCTTTGTTACTCTCTATGCTAGTCGCAGTGGAAGTTAGAGTTGCTGAGGAGGGAGATAGAAGGTTGTGGGGTGTATGAAGGGAAACCTGTGGGGGTTTTCTTTGTATTCAAAGTGTCATTTTTGTGTCACACCACAACAAATGGAGATATTTTTTACTACAAGGTGTGGGGCGGGTTTTATCAAGTCATCAAGCTATGACAAAAGGTTTACCCTCTCAAGAGAGTCCTTATTTTTAGGTGTGGTGTAAGGATTTCATCAATACTCTACAAGGGTATGATATTGGGGGCATGTTTTTGAACAAGACTTTTCATGTGGAGGGGTACATGAGGAGAAAAAATTCTAAGGTCCAAAAGGTTAATGGTTTCTTGGAAAGAAGCCAATAAATACTAATTTTAGTGATTCAACTAGATTTAGATGTGAAGGATGTAAATTACCTAAGAAATCATGCTTTAATTTGTAATTTCTTGGGAATTCATGCTTCTTTTCCCTTTCTAGAGTTGTCCAGGTTCATTGGACTTAGAACCCTGAAGGGGATTTAGAGATCATGATATCAGCCAATGGCTACTTAGCAATGGTTTTCTCTTGTCTAGTATATCATAATAAGGCCTTTGAAGTTGATCCTTATTTTCACAATCAATTGGATCTATTCATCAAGTTGTGGCACAAAGGACTTTATTTGATTGAGGAGCTCCCATCTAGGATCCCAATGTGGGTAAGAATTCATTGGCTCTTGTTGGAGTTATAGCCAAAGGATATCATGCATATGATAGCATAAATTTTGTGAAATTTGGTGGGTCCATCATTGTAGACGATGAATAAAAGGGAAATTTCTTGACCTCATATCTATGTTGAACTTGATTTGAATAAACTGTTACAAAATACAATTGAAATTTGGGTTGGATCCACCTCATGGGTGCAACATCTTGATTGTGAATTTATACCTTTCTCATGTCATATATGCCATGAGTACGGACATCTGCAGAAAAAATGTGTGAAAAATAGTTCTATAGGGATTCCTTCTAGAGATTTTCCATCCAATAAATCCCCTCATGTGAAACCAATGAAGGATAAAGGATTGACACAAGTGATAAAAGGAGAAAATGATAAATAAGGGTTTATTCCAAGATTCAAATAGGAATAGATGGTTGAAGAGAACACTCAAGGATAAGTAGTTTGAGAGGCTTTCTAACTACTTTGACACCCTAGAATATTTTGATAAGAATTTGATGAACCTAAAATGTATGCATGCAAGTACCAAGCTATTAACTTTCAAGGGGCAAACATGGTGGCTCAAAAGGAAATTGATTAGCCCATGGGTGATCTGTGTGACTTGGGTCTATCCAAAACAAAGGAAACACTCAAGGATATGATCCCTACCTCTTGAATTGAGTGCCACTAACCTAAGGGATGATATTAAAACACAACCCATTCTTAGATTGAAACAAAAGAATTTCAAAATGAATATCCAGGAGAAGTCTACTAAGATTGGACGAAAGAAAGATCAAGAGAATAATAAATTGATGGAAGATAATTTACTGGAATCATGGGTTTTTAAGACCATTGATTCCCACTTTTCCAATTCTTAAAGATGAAATATTTATCATGAATGCAAGAGGCTGAACAACATTCCTATAAAAAAGGTTGTTAGGGAATTTACTAGAGCTCATTCTGCAAATGTGATAATTATTTAGGAATTTAAGTTATTTGTGGAAGGCATGGCTAACATTTCTCCCAAGCTCTGGTGGAGGGGCAAGTGAAAGTTAATTGGTGTCTAAGAAAACGCTAAAGGGATTTCTCACCTATGGGATCTTCATAAGCTCATTCCTTGTAGGTGAATTTTTTATAGGTATTCTCTTTCAATGATCACTTCTAGTTTTAACACTAGAAAAATACTCTTCTTTACCAGTATTTATGAACTCCAACTAACTTTGTTTGAAAGCCTAGATTTATCAATCACATTAGACATGTGAGATCTTTTAATTCTCTTTGGCCTTAGATTTTTGTGGGAGATTTTAATGCAATCACTAGTTTGGAGGAGAAAATAGGAGGAATTAAACTTGGCTTGATTCATCCTCATATTTGTTTAAAGAGAATATTCTCCTTATGCATTTTGTTAATATTAAGTCATGGAACTATGAGTTCACTTGGTACAGTAGGGGGTGTAGAGAAGATTTTATTATTGATATTATGTTTATTTTTTCATTAATGTCAAACAAATCCATTCAACATTGTCCAGATGCTTCGAGATTTGGTTTTGGAGTATTTTGTGGTAAAGAAGTGGAATGTTTATGATCCAAAGCAATCTTTTCTTGTTTTTGAAGTCTCAGAAAAATGTTTTTGTGTACATAAGGGAGAAAGTGGCTTGGTTTGTTTTGATTCAGACCTAACTTGAGGGTAATCATTACCATTTCCATTTTATATGTTTTGTTTGGGATAATTTTTTGATCCCGACCTATCTGTTGGTTCTAGATATTCTTGATGGATTGGCTATGCATAATATAATATTTTATGGGATGATTAGTATTTTGGATTATGGTTGCAATTAGTAGAATTACATGCTCTAGCTATTTTAGCTGACATGTATTGATTTAAATGCCACTTCACATTTTACAATACTTATATGGCCAACTCAGTCTTTTTTTTAAGGAAAAAGGTTTTGGCTGACTCGATCATATTTTTGAAACAAAAATTTTTTGTATATATTTGGGTTATGGTTGGAAACGTATTTGTACTGAGTATTATTTTTTAATGAAAAAGGAAGATTGTAGAATATCCATATTTTTTAGATACAAGTTGAATCAATAGCTAGATCAAAGTGTAGTATACCCAGATGATTTATTCATTCTAATTCAAATTACTATATACTATGTAATATATTTTGTATTGTAAGGAATATGTCTTTGACATTAAAACCATCTTATTATGTTTTGTATCTTTCTACTCTAGCAGTGAGCCTCTGTTAGAGAGTTTTGAGAAATGAGATCACTTCAGTATTCATCTCACATATATAGTGAAGTGTTTTCATGAGTTAATTATCATCATGGTTTTTCCCAGTTGGGTTTTCCACATATAAAATATTGGTGTTATTATCTTTTTAAAATCTTCTAATTGCATGACTTAAATTGACTGTTTAACCTTGTCAATTAATTATTTAAAGAAGAGAAAGTTTTTATGTGGGATTATTCACCACCACTCACCCCTCTCAACCTCTCGAATGTGTTCAAAAATTGGTATTAGAGAATGGTTCCTCTACTTTAAGCTTAATTTCTTGAGATTGATTTCGAAGTCATGTAAACCATGTTTGAAGAAAACCTAAATGATATATATGATTGGGGGCATTTCACTTGGGATGAGGATGGTGAAGTTGAGACTCTTTCGAAGAAGAGCTAAAATGTACTCTAGCTGATCTAGATTCTACCAAATTTAAACTAAAGAAGGTTGACAACAAAATTCTATATCAAAAATTCTTCTGGAAGATGCAAAAGGGGATATTGAAGATCTTGATAAAAAATTAAAAGATAAGTCTAATTTTTTCTCCAAAATTGAAGAGGAATTGTACAAACTAAAAAATGAACTAGAAAAATCCAAAGAATAGATTGAAAAAGGGTTAAAATTGAAAGGTGGAAAGGGATTTCTTGATGTTTTTCTAAGTTCAAAAGGATAAAATTTTGACAAAGTAGGTTTGAGATTTGAAGATGAAAATAAATCAAATCATAAGGTAGAAAAAAAACTAAAGATTTTCATCTTCCAGAAACTTAGAGGTTCATCTTTAAAGGTAACTGTTATGTTTGCAAACAATTTGGACATAAAGCTATAGTATGTAAAAATTGATATAAAATAGATCAAATTAATTTAAGATGCCATAATTATAACAAGATTGGTCATAAGGCCAATGAATGTAGAATAATTCAATCTCAATTTTAATGAAAAGAACCTTTTAATGACACTTGTTATGAATGCAATAAGGTTGGATGCAAAGAATTAGCATGCGGATTCAGCTATAGATCTAGAAGTAGAACGAGCCAAGGAAGTTATCAAAAAGGACTGATTTGTTACAATTGCAATAATATTGGTCATATTGCAAAATATTGTAGAAGAAACACTAAAATAAATAGTACTCCAATGAAGATAGTAGATATCAAAAAAGAAAAAGAAAAAATGAAGAAATTTTGGGTAAAGAAATCAGATCAAAAGGTGTTCACTAAATCTAATGTAGAAACTTCTTCTGAAAAAAATTAGATGAATTGGCATCCCTTGTTGGTCATCCACTCTCTTATAGTGATGTCACTCCTACTAACAATTAGTCCAAAACTATGGTCCGAGGGGGAGAATTATGAGGTCTTGACTTGATTGTCCACGCTTTTGACATTTATCATGTTTAGAAACTGGAACGATATTAGAAATCCATTCTGCATAGTCAATTGCTCTGATGAAACCAGCTTTGAGAACTTTTTCTAATTCAACTTTGACTAAAAGTGCCACATGGGGGTGCATCTTACGAAGCTTCTATTTGATAGGTTTGACACCTGGTGCAATAGAAAAGTGATGCATAATTAGATTAGGATATAATCCAGGCATATTAGAATAAGTCCAGGCAAAGTTGATTTTCTTGCTTCAAAAGAAGATGGTGAATTCCTCTTTCTCTTCTACAGATAAGGACTATGCCAAATGAATAATCTGAGGTGCAGCTTTCGTACCCAAGTTTACTGGTTGGGTTGGATCAATGAGTATTGAAGATCTTTCTTGAAAATGAGTTAGAAGTTTATCAAGTATCCCATCCTCGGGCACCTTAGAGAGGTTTTCACCCTCGGATACATCTTTTGTTTTTACTTTTTTTAGCTCTGACACTGCCAAAATGTGGTTTTCACCATCAAAGAGCCTATTCCTTTTTCTTTTAATTTTATGACTGAGATACTTGATATCAGCTTCAGTCATGTTAATGTTTTCTTCTCTGGTGGAGAACATTACAAGTTTGATAATGTTAAGGTAGCAAGAAAGAGCGTAGTCATTCTGGAATGTAAGGACTTCATTGGATGGGGAGGAGGGGTTCTAGTTTATCAGCTTGGGATGGTGGAGCGAAAGAGAAGTGAGAGGTTCAAGTGCATTCACAGTATAGTCATCAAAAGCACAGACAAGCAAGTCAAGACCTAAAGCGATCTCATCCAGAGATGTGTTCGAGTCCCTTCGAGACCTCACATCAGAAGTAGAGGGTATGTTAACATCGGTAAAATCACACTTAGTTGTCCTAACACTAGACCCTTCACCTACTTCGAGAAGATTTTCAAATGTGTGTACTTTGTCTATGTCCTTGTCAGAAATTGTGTCAGACAGAGAATCAAACTCATACTCATGTGAGTTTGTGATACTGGATAGAGGAACTCCATCAACTTGTTGTACCATCTGACTCATTATCATCTCTTGTAGCATTGATGTTCTGTTGGATTTGTTCTTGTTGAAACCATGCTTGAAAAGGTGACGACATGTAAAGTTCTTGTTGATAGTTAGGGTGAGCCATTTACATTTTTCTTAACTCTTCATATGTCAAAGGAGTAACTAAGGTGGTGTCATCAGAATCACTATCAGTTTCAAGGTGTCTAACACACTGCGCAAAATCATCTAGCTCTATGAAGAATGTGGAAAGATTCGGAGGAATAGGATAAGGAAAGGTATCTTCATTTGAACTGTCCTCTGAATTTTCAGCTAAAATCATGTCCCTAGGTACTGGTGGGCATTCTGGTTCTAGTACAAATTTATTGATCCCTAAATGGAACAAGATCTTTTTAAAGCCTAGAGCAGTAGTGTCTTTTGTCCTTCATCCTGTAGCTTCAATTGGTTCAAGAAATCCATTATCATTGACCCCTATAGGGCCACTCCCTTTATAGCTGAATTGTTTCATGAGCTTGAAGCCTTCGTTGTTTGGTTCATGTTCTATATCACGAGTGGGAGTGATTTGTTCAGATGTTTCTTTCCCTTTATAAAGCCAAGTTGTAATAGCTCTATTTTCATCCTCATTTTATAATGGTGTTGTGGCTTGTACAAAGATGCCATCATAGAATACTTGAGGGGATATGGCAGAAAGTTTCTTGTTCTTGGAGGGTCTCCTGTAGGAATGCGGAGAGAGAGGTAAAGTATTCAATGACAAAATAGGCTCCATCTAATATTCCCCCCTACCTAAATCTGTAAGTTTTAGAGTTTTTTCCATTTCTTTCAGTTTGGCATCAAAAAATTCAGTAGACTCTCTATTTGTTGGGACAAAACTGTCAGCAAACTAAGTGAGCATATTGCAAGAATAACTTCTATTGGCAGGCACAGTCACTTCTGCTCCATGGAATGGGAACTTTATGCACTAATGGTATGTCAAAGGAATTTCTTGCATCTCATGGATCCACGATCTTTCCAATATTATGTTGTAGGTGAGAGGAATATCCAATACTTGGCAGACAACATTTCTCTCAATAGGGCCAACCCTGATGGGTAACATAATCAAGCCCTTAGATTTGCACTCTTCTTCATCATACTCTTTGATGGTAATCTTTTTATGCATATCTATAGAGTCTTCACCATAACCTAGCTGGGTGAGCAAGTTAGCAGAGAAGATATTGAGATCGGTACCATTATCAATGAGGACACGACAGACACGCTTTTGGCCAATCATGACTTCAATATGCAGAGGAGTATTGTGTGGATGGCTTAGTGAATGATCATCTTCCTTAGAGAAAGATAGATAATGAGGTGAGGTCAAGTGACCTACCATGGATTGAAACTGGTCGAGATCGAGATCTTTTGGGACATTTGCCTTAGCGAGGGCTTTATCTAGAATCTTCCTATGAGCAGGCGAGATCTTCAACAAATCAAATATAGCGATTTGAGCATTGGTACATTATAATTAGTCTAGGATGTTGTAATTATCATTGTTAGGCATGGGAACCAATTTTGAATTCTTGTTGGGAGGGCCAACAACAGCTTTGTCTATAGGTTGTTTTGGTGAAGATGTAGAAGGCTTGGGGCCTTTGAGAATGATCTTTGCATTAGATCAAGTAACAACATTCGCACAAACCTGAGACTATTTTGATTCAAAAGATTGAGACATAGGACCTTGCAAACCAAATGGAGATTTGGGTCTAGGAGCATCCTCGCTCTCCTTGATGGTGATCACATCATAGTATTCGACATTGATAGGTTCAATCATATTAATAACATTGGCATTGGTATTGTACGTATAGTTGACCTTGTTGTTGGTATTATTGGCCTTAGAGGACTCACCCTTCTCATGAGGAGGAAAGGGGTCTTTGAATGCTTGATGATTCGAGTTCTTGTTATGACCACTCACAATAACATCACCATTATCGATAAGATCCTAGATCTTATGTCAAAGTTGAATACAGCTAGAAGTCTTATGATCCTTGTTTGAATGGTACTCACAATATGCTGATTCATTCTACCAAGCATAACGTGGTTGTGGATCATAAGGACACAATTTTTCTAGAGGTGTGAGTATCTGGTTCTTCAAGAGAGTCTTGTAGACTACGTCAAGAGGTTCCCCTAGGGAAGTGAACTCACGTTTGGGTCGAGGTGCCCAAGGTTTGTTCCTAGAAAATTTTGAAGGTGGTTGCATATCTGTTGTAGCCTTTTTAGTTTCTTTGGCTGCCTGCGTACTGGAGGTAAGGTTGAAAACAACCTTTGGAGGCTTTGGGGTCATGTTGTCAATGACCCCATCATTCACAACATCCTAGTTTTTGTTGACAATTTTAGTTTTGTCTTTGCTTGAGGAGGACCCTTGCTTGTTATCTTTTTGGAGGGTCGGCTCTCCTTTCTTGACCATAAATGCCTCTATTCTCATAACCTACATGATCATGTCATCAAAGGTCAAAGGACCTTGTAGCTGTAATTGGTATCCAAAATTAGGAAGAAGATTGTCTAGAAAGATATCAAGCTTCTCAGATTCTAGTATTTTGCAAGAATATTTGGTATAGAGTTGTCTCCATCGCTGGAGAAATGTCAGGAAAGGTTCTCCAGATCATTGTTTCAGATTGCAAAGATAATGGATATTGACTAGATGCTAGATGTTATATGAATAATGTTGGAGGAATAGATTGGCAATCTCATCAAAAGATTTGATGCCAGTAGGAAGTCGGGAGAACCTCTCCATAGCAAACCCATCCAGACTACGCGGGAAGAGACGCATGAGATAAGTCTGATCATGTATGAATTCCATGGATAGAGCACCGAATTCTCTCAAGTGATCCTAAGGATCAGAGGTACCCAAGTATTTATTGTACTTAGGGATTTCTACACCTTTGGGAAAAGACAACATGCTAAGAGTCTTGTCAAACAAGAATGGACAAATGCTTTCTAGTGTGAACTAGTTTTCTAGTTTGTCCTTGGTTTTCATGAGTTGTTGGATCTAGTCTTGCATGTCTTGAACTAGTTTATGCATTTTAGCTATTTCCTCTTCTTTGACTACAAGAGTCTCAACTTTATAGTCTGGGGGTAACTTGGCCCCTTGGTTGGCTAGCTTGAGAAAGTATTCTCTTTCTCCTCTTTCATCAGAATTTCCATCATTTTGTGAAGACTTTTGTTGGACTGGACAGCCTCAACATCATGTTGGGTTATTTCTTCATCATCATTACCAAGGATTTCAAAGATACTCTGGGCATGAAATTCTTCCTAGTTATCTTGAGCTTGATCCTGATTATGATCATGAGTTCTGTTGTACTCACCATCTTGTTGTTGATTCACCATCTTACCAAAATGCAAGTGCGCAATGTGAATAGATTGAGTATGGGGAGGTTTAGTATGATAAGAGGTCGATGCTAAGGAAACCTTGGGTGCTTCAAAAGGATCAATCTTTGCTAAGGGAACTTTTGGTGCCTCAAAAGGATCAATCTCTGACGATGACTCTTCAAAGTCTTGGTGTTCTCGAAACAAGGGATTCCTAACCTGACTGAAGTTCATAATAAAAGTACGCTAGACACGAGGTTGAATGATAGGAGAAGGAGAATGAATGGACTCCTCTTCAGACATGTTTGAGGAAGAACGTGAAGATCCTCTACAACACTCAGATTGTATGGCAAGCTCAGAATGACCTCTTCCCCAATTGTGAGGTCTACCTCTACCCCGTCTGGTGAGATGTGAAGAGAACACGCTGCCTCTTCGAGTCGCAACAGTCATAGATGAGGATTAAGTAACAAGAGAGAACTAGGATTATATGCTCAGAACTCTATCTTTGGAATAGCAAAGAGTGATATAAGTGAAATGCACCCAACACGAATCATCGAGAATATTCATATTCTCATGATTTTCATATCAGTGAGAGTTTTATGACATCTCATGATCATCCTATACCAAAAGCTTTGTGATGATACCTATCAAATGGGTCCAGCAACCAAGTCCTAGGGATTGCATTTAGCTTAGGGTTGCATTTTAATTCTATACTTGCATTGCGAAAGTGTTCGATGATCATTCCATTGCATTCTCCTGGATTTGTTCAATGGAGGGTTCTCATTTCACGTCCTGACTTCATCACGACTACACAAATGCTCTATTTTGCATGAAAAATTCACTCTTGGCTAAATCGACCACTCTGGATCTATTTTCGAGATTGAAATCAAAATCTAACACCTCTATATAGCTCAAAACTGCATTTTAAAATTTTTGGGATTGACGTGATCGGATGCTTGTGCATGTGACCTTCTGATGTCGTATTCTTGACAGAATCACATCTCATCTTCATTTTCTTGACTTCTTCATCTTTTTCATCAAAAGCCAAATGTAGTCAACTCAAGTCAACTTGGTCAAACTTGGTCAATTGACCCTCTGAATGACTCCAGAGCACTTTTGAATCTTCTTGATTCTTCTATAATATATTGTGAGTTCTTCTTGACTTCTACTTTCATTTCTATCTACAACCTTTTGCTATCAATCATTTTTCATGACGTGTCATCTTTTAATTTCACTCCTAAGGGGGCAAGATGATTACATCATTGAATCATTGAATCAATTCTCAAATCAATATGATCTAAATCAAAAGTCCTCATTGCCAGGGGCATCTCATCACTTGGGGCATGTTCATTTTTTCATACCTCATGGTCAAAACTAGATGTTCCACAATCTTGAATCAATAGGGGCATCTTTGTGCCTTACATCTTGTCATCTTACTACTAGGTATCTGAGCAATCTAACTCAGATTCCTGGGAATCAAACTTCATTCTGGAGATGGTTCTCAAAATCTCTATTAGGTATCTAAGAAATCTAACTCAGATCCCTGAGAATCAAGCTTCGTTCTGATGATTCTCGAAACCTCTATTAGGTATTGGGGCAATCTAACCCTAATTCCTAAAAATCAATCTTCATTCAGGAGATGACTCTCGAAAGCTCTTTTAACTAAAATCTAGGCAATCTAACTTGGGTCTCGGAGGACTAAGCTTCCTCCTGGAGATAGTTCTAAAAATCTACATCAGTTATCATTTAATCGATGGGTATTGGGGAAATCTAACCCTGACTCCTAAAGATTGAGCCTCATTCCGGGGACAGTCTTACTAAGAGTGGTAACATGACCGATGTCTTCACAATCCAACTTAGACTTTGAAGAATCAAGCTTCGCTTTGGAGATGATTCTACAACTCAATCTGATCGGTGTCTTGGCAATCTAACCTTGACCCCTGAGGGTTAAGCTTCATTCTAGAGATAATCCTAAAATTCTTATCACTATCACATTTAGACTATTCTTTGAATCAACGTGTTGCTTGCACATCAATTCAAAGAGGGGAAAAAATTAATACCCCAAAATTGGCACCTTGCTATCCTAACCAATTTTGTTGCATTTAGTCTCACTCTCAAATTTCTAAATCATTAAAGTCCTATTGTACTAGGCAATTCTATCTTCTAATTGACTTCACTCAACTTAGTCTCAAATATAGAAAACCTTAAATTTGTATCAATCACATAACATATTTAATTTCTAAATAACAAATATAAAATTAGCTAAATAAACCCTATGATCAATTAATTTAATTATAAAGTTCTAGAAATTTAATTAAATTAAATCCACCCTCTTTAGCTAAAACACATGAAAAAGGAATTAAATAAATATTTGGTTTTAAATAAATATCCTCATCTTAATAATTGAATTTAATTATTCAAATAATTGAGAAAATCCATTTATGAGGCAATATTTAATTTATTAAAATTAAATATTCTCTACAAAATCTTCTCTTCAGTTCAAAAAAGGAAACTTTGAGTTAATTGAAATTCAAAAAGAGGAATAAGACAGTTAACAGCTTCACATAGACAAACAAAAAGATGACTACCTCTCTGCAGGAAACTTTCTATTCTGAACTGAACTCTCATTCAATCTCCACCATTCGTTTGATTCAATCTCAACCATCGATTGAACCTGGGTTTCTATAAAAGAACCCTCATTCCTCTTTCAAAGGATCCACAATTCTTGAGCAACAAAGTGCTGTCACATTGTCACCAGAACTCATTTTGCAATCAAAGCTCTCATTCTTAGCATAATATTCATTTCTAGATTAATATATCATGTTTAGCTTAATGATGCACTTCATTTCTTAATCTAGTTTACTTCCATTGTTCTTAGATTAATTTCATCATTTCTAGATTAATTGAATATCCATTCTAGATTAACACTGCATTTGCTTTCAATCAAATCCTTCATTCTAGTAGTAGTCTATGGTTGCAGGACTCTCGATTTTGAGAACAATTTTGAACCCTACCTAGATAGGAGGAAACAAGTCGAATCATTCAGCCAGGCAAGATGAATGATCTTATATTCATTCTTGTCTGCAACTAATGAACAATGACTATGTTGAAGTGTGAAGCTAAGTTAGAGGCCCATATTTAGCTTATACAATAGTATCCTTGGTCATGATATTTATAGGAGCACCTAGGTCTATCAAAGCATTCTTCACTAACTGGCCATTAATTTACTACATCAACAACTAGGCTTCCGAGATCATAGTACTTTGGAATTATTATCTTTCCCAACATTATATCAGCCAATTGACTTGTAACATGCACTGTTTGGGGATCCTTTTTCTTTCTTCTAGGTTTCTTAAGATATGCCTCTTTAATGCCTTTCCCATAGAGCGGAACATCTTTAATAGCATGGCATAGTGGGATTTGAATATGCACATTCTTCAATTGGTCAAGGATATCAAATGGTGCTTCTTCTTGGATCAAAGGTTTGTCCATCCTAAGCCTTTGAGGAAAAGGAGGATTAGCTAGTATTTGAGCATCATTTTGGCTTGGCATCTTAGTTGGTAAGGTTGTATTCGACAAAGTAGCTTCTAGTTGTGGTGTTGATGCTATAGGATTGTTTGATACTTTGGTTATAATGAGAGGTTCTGGTGCTGGGAGAGTAGTACCAGATCTCAAGTGAATGTCAATTATGTCCAATGCATAAGAAGGGTAATGTTGAGCTTTAGTAGTGTAGACCGGTTGTTGTTGCTTATTATTAGGATTTGGTTGTGGTTGAGCAGGTAATTGTGTTGGCCGTGGAGGAGAACTTGTGGCTACAAGAGGTGGCATATGTGTCAGTTGAGGAATTGGTGGTGGCAATGATTGGTAGCCAAGATTCTGATTAGGCAATTTTTTAGGTCCCCTCCATTGATTATATGGTTGTCAATTTCCCTATGGTGGCTTCCATTGATTTTGAGATTGTGTTTGTGGCCATTGGGATTGTTGGGTGTTATACCACTAGTTTGACTGAGTATTTGGCTAGACATTATTCCATACAGGTTGGAAGGACTATGAAGGATATTAGGAATTTTGGTTTTGCCATTAGCTACTATAATTATTGAAAGATTGCAAAGGGTCTTGAGGCATACCTTGTCTTGGAGCCCATGGGTGACATTGAGCAACAAAAAGATTTTCTCATCCTCTCCCTTTATTTGTCTGAACTCGGTAGGGATATGTTATGTTTCCAAATTTTCTACCAACTTGCACTGGCAATCCTTCTTTTGTTGTCTACAATGGGGGCATTACTCAGCTAATTTTGTCTTAGCTTCTTCATGTTTCTTTTTAGCTTGCATTGTATCTAGGTGAGTGGCAACATCATTGATAATGTCTTGTTTGAAATTTGAAAACAAATTTGAGATTTCCATCTTTGATATACCAGAGTTATTTCCTTTTGTAAGTGGGACGAAATCCTCTGCCCTTCTTTATTGCTGATCTTGAATAGTTCAAGTCAATTTTCTTGAGATCATCCCAAGAAGATTGAGATATATCTCCTCCAACCATAAGGTCCAATGCTTCAAGACAGTTGTCATTTATTCCTCTCAAAAAGATGAGTTTCTATGAATCCTCCTGCAATGCATGTTGAGGATTCTTTTGCAAATTGTACAAGGAGCGTGAGATGTAGTCTTCCAGAGTTTTGTCTTCTTTTTGTGACATTTGAAAAATGCTATGCCCTCTCAAATCACCCCCCTTACAATATTCTTTATATTTTTACATAAACATGGTCTTCATTTCATTCCAATCAGTTGTTGCATTAGCCCCTAATCCCATAAACCATCTTAGGGTTGACTCCTTTAATGTGGCAAAAAACAACTTGAGTTTATGACTATCAGTGTTATAGTCAAAACTTCGACAGAGAATGTTGAACTCAAATAAAAAGGTGTCAGGGTCCTCAATTATTAGGCCATAAAACTTTGGTAACGTGGCAGTGGGTATGTTTTTGAGATTAGCATTATTGATAAGGCTGGGAAGAGGAAATGGAAATGTAGGCTGAGCCACTACTGCAAGTAATTGGGAGTGAAGTTGTTGTTGGGAAATGTTTATAGTAAGAGGATTATTATTAGTAACCGGTGCACTTGAGGTGAAATTTGCAAGAAAACTAGCTAAAATATCAACAAAAGGTCGAAGGTTAGATGAATCAAATGGGTCCTCTACAGATGAAGTTGATGGAGGAAATTCCAAACTCACATCGACAAAAGGTAATTTGACTTCTGCAAACTCTTCATTTAAATTAAGAGATTCTCTTGGGAGGAATTTGTCATGGACATCTCTTCTTCCCCTTTGATGCATGCAAGTGGTTAAATGAACTTGTGAAGCAAGTACAAACTAAAAAAAGCTATTATCTAGAAAACATGGAACTATCTAAAATGACTCAATAGGATTCTCAGCTTGAAACCATCCCTAGCAATGACACCAAAAATGAACAGCCCCATAATAGGTAATAATAATCACGCCAAAGCTTTTCCTAGGAATAGTGTATTAAGACTAGGTATTATTTCCCTATCACAGGGTGTATTTAAATTGTCAACCTAGGAACATATACTTGAAATGGGACAACACAGTTTGTGCACTAAGCCTCTCTTAAAGTCATCTTACTTACAAGAAAGAAAAATGCATAGGAAGAACTAGGCTATTGCTACAGGAAAGTAAAACATACACCTGAATAAATGAAATTGATGTAAATAGCCATAAGTTTAACTTCAACCTATTCTACCACTCCAAAGCATGTACTATGACTATCTTTGCAAATGTTGCAGGAACATGCACATATATAATGTTGCAGGAAAAAGCAGTGAACCCTACTTTAAATACTGAAAACAGTTAAACTACTTACTCTACTCTAATCTATTCCACCTCCCAAGTGGGCCCCCTTGGTTGGTTTATGTTAACTACAAACAAAAAATGTAACTCAGAATTACTCTTTCATTTCAAATATATTCATAAAACTGATTACATAATAACAGTGCATAGAACCAAAGAGTAACTTGCTCTTTAATATAATAGTAATACAATCATTTGTCTAACTAGATTTCCTACAATCATATCCCTATATATAGAGGATTGACATTTGAACATTCAGATAAGTTTTGATTGATTCATCCATGAAGAAGGGAGAGTGTGTCAGTCCACAACGGAAGATCATAAAGACTAAACAACCATTTCAACATAATATTGATTGTAGAGGAGATTTAGCATGGTTGTATATATATATATATATATATATATATATATATTAGCAAGGTGTGTCTACTATTTTCTACCCATAAGTTTTTGGATCTATCTATACTTATGGTATGTATACAAATTCAAGCACTTAAAAAGTCACACAAATATTTTGAGAATGTCTAGGAACAAAGCATAAAAACAACATAAAACAAAGACAAACTTTAGCCTCATCAAGTACCTTGGTGATAGACAATGACATTATAATAGAAAAAGTTGATATGATTGTTCATTTCCTTGAGGATACTTTACCTTCTATTCATCTTAATGATTTTACCTCTATTGATGAAGCCTTAATGAATGATGACCCCTCTCTTAAGATGCACCTCCTTTATGAGGATATTTTGGAGCAGGAGGAGGAAATTATAGAAACCTTTCTTAACATCACCTTACCTTTATTTGACATCCCTTTTAGAGATGAACCATTGATGGAAGTCCCTAATCCCTATTCTAAACATTGTCTTACTTATGAGGATACCTTAGAAGAAGAGGATAATATCATTACTTCTTTCCTTGATGGTCTCTCTTCAAGTGATAAAACTTTAAACAATCAAGAGCTTGATCAAGTCAATATTGTCAATGTTTTGGGTATTTTAAAATATAAGGTTGTTTCTCATCTTCGTCAAGATACCCTTCCCACTTAAATAAACTAATTGTTGTTGTGAAAGGTGATCAACAACATAATTATAATGTGTTTGATCACACTTATAACAGAAGAAACAATAGACAACCTACAAGTTTGGTTGTTTCCCCATCTCTTTGTACTTCTCAACTAGTGCTTCCTTGTACACTCCATTTTCCTCAAAATATTGGAAAGAAGTATGATTTAGTAGAACAACTCTATGCTACCCCTACCAAGATATCTCTTTGGGAGCTTCTTCAAAATTCACCTACATATCATTAAGCATTGCAACAACCTTTGAGAAACATGACTACTCCATCTCTTGTACAAGCTAATATAACTTCCATATTAGAATGAATGAATGTGACCAATAAGAAAGACCAAATTATGTTTTCTCAAGATAAGTTGCCTCCTAAAGAAATTCAAGATCAACATGATTCCCTTATGGTTCTTTTACTTATTAATGGTGATATTATTCAAAGAACTTTACTTAAAATGGATATGGTCTTAATATGTGTAGTATTGATTTGTTCATAATGTTTGTAAACAAATCTCTCTCTCTCTCTCTCTCTCTCTCTCTCTCTCTCTCTCTCTCTCTCTCTCTCTCTCTCCCCTCACTTATCTCTTCATCCCCCCTCCTTCCTCTTCCCCTCCCCTTCCCCCTCCCCCTCTTCCTCTCCCACTCCCACTCCCACTCCTCCTCCCCCTCCCTCCTTCATCTCCCCCCCTCTTCCCTCGCACTCCCACTCCCCCTCCCTGTAACCCTCACCCTCCCCATTCCCCCATCCCCCTCCCTCTTCCTCCAACCCTCCCTCCCCCTCGCACCCTCCCTCTCCTTATCTCACTCCCCTTCCCTCCTCCCTCTTCCTCTCCCCCTCTCACTCTCCCTCCCTCCCTCCCTCCTCCACCTCTTCCTCTTCCTCTCCCACTCCCACTCCCTCCTCCCTCTTCCTCTTCCTCTTCCTCTCCCTCTCCCTCTCCCTCTCCCCCTCACTCACCCTCCCACTCCCTCCTCTCCCTCTTCTCACTCCCTCTCCTATACCCCTTGTCCCTCTCACTCCCCCTCCCTCCTCCTCACTTCCCCTCCCCCTCCCTCTCCCTCTTTCCTTGTACACCTCTCCCTCACACTCCATCCCCCTTACTTCCTCTCCCTCCTCCCTCTCCCTCCCACTCTCTCCCCCTCACACTCCCCTCTCCCTCCCTCTCACTCCCCCTCTCTTATTCCCTCTCACTCCCCCCTCCCCCCTCCCACTCCCTTTCTCCCTCCCACTGCCCCTCTCTTCCCTCCTTCCTCCCCTTCCCTCTCTCACTCCTCCCATTCCCTCTCCTTCACACTCCCCCCTCCTACTCCCTCACACTCCCTCCCTTCTCCTCTACCTCTACCCCTCTCACTCCCCCTCCCACTCCCTCCCCTTCCCCCCTCTCACTCCTCCCCTTCCCCCTCTCTTCTTCCCCTCTCTCCCACTCCTCCTAGACCCACTGCCTCCCTCTCTCTCTCTCCCCTTCCATCTACTCCCCCTCTCTTCTTGCCTCCCCCCGAATTCCCCATCCTATCCCCCCTGTCCCTCCCTCTCCCCCTCCCACTCCCTCCCCTTCCCCCTCTCACTCCTCCCACTCGCCATCTCTTCTTCCCCTCTCTCCCACTCCTCCAAGACCCATTGCCTCTCTCTCTCTCTCTCCCCCTCCCCCTCCATCTGACTCCCCCTCTCTTCTTCTCTCCCTCTGACTTTCCCCTCCCCCTCCTATCCCTCTCATCCCTCTCACTCCCCCTCCCACTCTCTCCCTCCTCCTCACTTCCCCTCACTTCGCCCCTCCCTCTCCCTCTTTCCCTGTCCACCTCTCCCTCTCCCTCCCTCTACCTCCCCCTCACTTCCCCTACCCCTCCCACTCTCTCTCCCCCTCACACCCCCCGTCTCCCTCCCTCACTCCCCCCTCACTTCCCTCCCCCTCTCACTCTCTCCCACTCTACCCCTCTCACCCCCTCCCACTCCCCCTCTCTTCTTCCCTCCCCCTCCCCCTCCCACTCCCACTCCCTCTCACTCCCTCCTCCCACTCCCTCCCCCTCACTTCCTCTCCCTCCTCCTTCTCCCTCTACCTCCCCCTCACTTCCCCACCCCCTCTCTCTCTCTCTCTCTCTCTCTCTCACCCACACTCACACACAATAAGTGCCTCAACTCCAAGTGAATGCCAAAGTTAAATCGAATAAGTACATATAAAAGAATAAAATCTAATTTTCACACACTTCACATAAACAATAAGTGGATGTCAAGGTGAAATACACTAAATAAAGTGGACTCCAAAGTTCAAATAAATAAGTTAATTCCAAACTTATTTTGAATACTCACACACTCATTTTGAATACTCACAAAAAAGGATATAAAAATAAATTCAATTTTAAACATACAAATTAAATAAAATATAAGTAAATTCTAAAGTTTAAGTCAAACACTAACATATAAAATTGGAGGAATTACGACATCACAAAAAGGAAATGAATACACGGACAAAGCCAAAGAAAAGCATGTAATGTATAGAATCGGACCAATGCAGAAATATATATATAATATGGTGAGCTCTTAGACATAAATTTGACATAAAGACACTATACTTTTGAACATGCAAACCGCAAACATAGAAAGAAGCAAATATAAACAACTAAATGGAACTTTATAAAATAGAAAATCTGTACATAACGAGTAATAAGAATAGCATTAAAAACTGATGGATTTTTCCCCAAATGATGCTCAATGACACAAATGCCCAAAGTATGCCAACATGGCAAAAGATATTTTCCTTTGTTACAGTGTAAACAATACTATCCAGTATTCCAACATATTTGAATACAAATGGGATGCCATGCTAAGCAGCCATGCCATGCTTAAATCTAAAATTGGCACAAGCAGCTATGCCATACTGGACTAAATTTCTATTTCCAAATGCAAACATTCAGTAATCTGTATCGCAAAGAAGAAAATTCTATTTAATTGGGTACACAACACCCACTATTACTTAAAGAAAAAAAGCACCCACTGTTACTTTCACAGCACTCTATCAGACAGTAACACCCAAAATAAACACCCAACACTTCCAAAATAGCATGGATTCTTATTTGGACGAGTTGTCTGATACTGTTAAAAAATAAAAATAATGTATGAAAATCTAAGCTAACTAAAAGCTAAAAAATGAACTACAAATTAAATCACCAACGTAAACAACAAAACTAAGCCCAACCACTTCTGGAAAAGCTAGGAATATAGCTCAATTTTGAACATAAACAAGCATCAAATCAACAGACCACTTTCAGACTCGCCAAACTATGAAATAATCTTGTTCTGGATGAACAAGATAATGGGGTCAAACTTCAGAGGAAGCAGCAGCAGAGGGCTTGAATCCAAGAAGATCCAGAAATGATTTTGATTTGGCTTGATAAGGATGAAAGAACAACAACAAGAAATAGTGGAGGCAGAGGGCTTGAATCCCTTTAAAGATTTTAACAGATCTTTCAAGATGAAAGAACAGCAAGAAATGGTAGTGCTGAGGATGAAGAACAAGAAAATGGTGGAGGTAGGGAAAGATTGTGTTGGATCACTGTTGTGTGCAGAGACAGGGGAGCAGTTTACCTTCCTCATTAAACACCATCACATCAAACACAGAAAGAACACTAGAGATTGTGGAGGTTGAGGATTGTGTTGGATCACTGTGTGCAGAGACAGGGGAGCAATTTACCTTCCTTTAGCTTGGCATCTGTGTCACAATGTGAACTTCCAATGTGAACAACTGTATCGCATGCTGTATGAAAATTATTGCACACAACCTCCAATGTTGTAAATACATGAGCATGCATAGTTTTGGTCCTTGAATTTGACAAGAAAGATGTCTTTTGCGCCTATTTGGACGGTATAAGAAGAGTCTTTCCTTCTGCACTCATAGCTTTGATTAGGTTCAACACAAACCTGTAATATCCCCTACCAATATTAACCCAAAATTACAACCAAGATTCACATACACAACAAGGGCAGTCGGACAAACACTTTAATTCCTGAGATATACAATCATTTCGAAGAGGCATTTCATCAAACAGTTAGCAAGAGAACAATTCAATGAGCTATTTTCAGGTTTGAATTCAATGACTTTCACCAGTTCTGAGTTAGCCAAATTCTAAGAATACACAATCACTTCATGGACTGAAAATAGCAGAAGCTAATTTAAAACAAAATAGATGATAACCAAACTTTATAAAGTTGTAGGAAATACAAAGCATAAACTATTTATTCTGACCTGGAAATGTCATCAATGGTGTTTGGTTCAGTTGTAGAAACACCAACCAATCTGGAGCTTGGCAAACAAGAAGTGTATTAAGCGTAAACAACCGAACTCACAGCTTTGATGCACCGATAGAGAAAAATAATAAATCAATGGCTCATAAATAGACAAGTAAAAAACAAAACAGGAAACCAAAAAACAAAAAGCATTTAAAACAAAAATGACCGTTAGCGTTTAAAATATAAAAGCGTTTAAAATTAAAAGCAAGACACTTCAATCATTTAATATTTCTATATTATCATTGTACACTTATTTTATAAAAAAAAAATAGTTGTATAGAATGGAAATAGAAAGAAGTAACTATAAAGTTGGCGTTCACATGAAGTGTAGACACAATGTTCCTTTCAAGTTGCAAATGGTATTGTTTAACATACTAAACAAATAAAGGAATGTTTGTGGTTATGAAAATTGGACAATTTTAAAGAATCAAACAATATTTTGGACAAATTTAAAAGAAGAAATTTATCATTTTTAACAATTATTTATATCAACTTTGAGTTATGATTTTTTCAAGTTGGTAATAAAAGGTTTCTATTCACAATATTATAAAAACAAATAGTTCTTGAGAATAAATAAATTTTCATGATTATTGAGATGACGAATGGTTCTTAAAGTCAATGAAAATATGCAAGTGTCCATCACTAGTGGAAGAAACATGAAGTCAAGGTCAAGGATGAAAACACTTTACTTTTTGGTAAATCACACATAGTTGTATTTTGTTGCAAATAAGTCATTTTTAAATGTCTAATGATAAGTTTGTATGAGAGATTTCATGAGAAAAGTGTTTACAGTGGACAGTTTTTTCTTTTATTTGATGTTTTGTTATACATATTTATGTGACACATCTAATCGGATTTAATTCTTCACACACACTAGTGCCCTTGGTGCCAATGTTTATCATGTAGTCATTTCTCTTGTCTAGGTTCTGGATGAAGCATTAAAACACCAACTAGGAACCTTCATGGTTCAGACCTTGGTTCTTCAAGTATATATTATATATAGAGATAGAGAGACATAGGAAGATTACAATTCTATCAAATTAAGAAGATTTCCAAGCTCCTTTGATACAAGACCAAAAAAGTTATTAATGCCAAAGGCCCTGGAATAAATGATTTTTTTTAACATTGCATGGTGCAAGATATCTTGAGATGAAATTCAAATTTGGATAGTAAATAAATTTGAATGGGCTAACCCATATGACATGAATGAACTAATGAAATTTAAGTAATCAATGTAATTTTGGTTATGATTTCATGCATTAGACTAACACAAGTATAACACTAAAGAATGAGGAAGAACTTCATGAAAAATTTCATGTTGATGAGGTTCCCCAAGAAAGTAGGAATATGACCATTAAACCAATTCCAGTTTAGGTTCCTACCAACAAAATCCACAGATCAATTTCACAACATATAAGAGATAATAACAAAATCTATCAAACTATTACACTTTGAAGTGACATAAAAACAATAACTTGGTACAATCTTTCTAATACAATATAATCATCATATGTAACTTGTTTTTTTGATATGGGATTTCAATGTCCTTTAATAAGTTAATATTTCCACATGGGGAATATCTTTTATTATTTGAGCAAGTGGAAGATAAAACTACTAACAAACAAGCTTTAGACTTACAAACAAAGAGGTAAGTCAGATTAGCCAATTATTTTGGAAGCTCTCATGTTTTCTCCAACACATATACCTTCTTAAAATAAGAAAGGTCCATGATAACTAGATATGCATAAGAAACAAATATTATCAGATTTAAAAAAACCCCAGTGTTAACCATAAATGCACTTAAGAATACAAAAAATAGGCCAATATTTTCCCAAAATGTGACAAAAAAATTTGTATACAAAAAACAAAGAACCCTAATAACCAAATATGTGGTAGAAATAGCCAAAGATGCATAAAAAAAAATATTATCAGATTTATAAAATCCTAGTATTAACCATAATGCCCTAAGAATATGAAAAAGAGACCAATATTTACCCAAAATGTGGCAAAAATAATAATATATACAAAAATAGAGAACCCTAATAACAAAACATAAACACGAAATAAACCTTTGGAAACACAAGAAAAATTTGCAGAAACATTGAACTGGAAAAATCTTCCCAAAGTCGACCTACAATTTCTGAAAACACTTGAAATACCAACACAAAAAACAACTTAAAGTAGCAAATTGTTAATTCTTTTCATTCCTTAGAATAATCACCACCCACAAGCCATAACAAGAACATAAAACATATCAAAATATATTTAAATTACTTACAAATAATGAGGCATAAATTTACCTCTATGAATGAATCTTAAAATAGTTGAAGTCCCTACATTATATCCAAAATGGAAAATATGTTGTATGTTTAAAACATTTGAGCAACACATGGAAATACTTGATTATGATTTAGACCAATTAGCCATATATGATTTTATTGCAAAAATAGTCATATATAGGGTTTTAATGAAAAATATCTTTGATCAATGTGGAAAAAATGGTTGTAACATTTGAATTCATCATTTAGTTTGCGATAGATTCAAGGTTTAAAAACTAAAACTAATTAGAAGGTGATTAAAGAATTAACATACCAAAATACACTCCTAAACTAGAACTAAGTTGCATGTCAGATTAGGCTCAAACATAAGCTATGCCACCATACCTTTAATCAAAACCCTTACTCAAGTATAATCTTACAATCAATCAAATCCTACATAGATGATATAGGCAATAATTAAAAAACAAAAGCTTTAGCCACCATACTTGTAACCAATGACATAAAATGAAAGACGTGACAAGCTGATAGCCTAAGTAGTATCCTTCTATAAATGAAAGGTGACGCGTTTCTTGACAATGGATGTCAGTTTGGGGCAGATGTTCTCATGAAACGTCCATGAAAGCCCATTTACTAGAGGAAGAAATATGTCTGAATACAGATCATTCTCTTCTCCACCACAAGCAAGCAAAACAAAGAACGTGAAAAACAAAGAGAGCACAAGAACTTTTGCCTCCACCCACAAGCCATCTAAAACACCATAAGAAAAAAGGACAAAATTTATAGTAAAAATTAATGAAACTCTAACCACTATTCACAAAAAGCTTTTAGAAGAAACATTTTAAAAATAAATTTATAAATAAAAAATAATTAAACTCGACACAAAAATATGAAAAAGCAATAAAAATTTATTTTAAAAAAACTTCAAAATAACACTCAAAAGACTGTCTAACATTACAAAGGATGTTTAATATAAGGACAAACGAATTCAACGAAAAACATAAGGAATTTAATGATATTTAAGATGGGTAGGACTGACTGCATCTGTTTTTATTGATTTAAAAAGAAGTAAATTAAATTAAATTCACAAAGAATGCAGGGGAGCCGAGCGTGCCTCAGACAGAATTCAAATTACAGAAAAATGATGATGGCCCTTAAGAAAAATGCTTTGGATTTTGTTCTCAACGGTACTCAAACCAGAGCCATCGGATGAGAACAAATCAAGGGCATATGGAATGGTCAGGTTTAAAAAGCATAAATGGATTTTTCCTTGTTACCGTTTGAAAAATCACCATTTTTCTCAATGGTACTCAAACCAGAGCCATCGGATGAGAGAGTGAATCGAGGGCATATATGCAATGGTCAGTTTTAAAAAGCATATATTGATTTTTGCTTGTTTCCATTTTAAAAAAGATGCTTTAGATTTTTTTCTCAACGGTACTCAAACTAGAGCCATCGGATGAGAACAAATCGAGGGCATACATGGAATGATCATTTATTTTTGCCATATAACCATTTAAAAAGCATCATTTCACTTTCTATTTATAGGCAATTTATTTGGAAGCAAGGCACATTGTTTCCATTGTTTGCCTTCCATTGTCATTCTGGCAGTTTTTGTGTTTGGATTTCTTCTTTTCATCTTTTCTACTGTACTTTGTTTATGTTTGGCTGCATTTTGAATGGGGCAACAGTGAGGAAGAGGTATGCATCCTCGCAAGTACAGCACCGTGAAAGCAATCTTTGGGGTCTCTTTTGACGGGCACTCAAGTAATCATTTGATTGTTTTAAGATCTTTTTGTAACAGTTGATTGATATTGAAATATTAATCTATGAATAAGTGCGTACAAGTAAGGCATACAAGTCAAGCTACTTTAGTGCAGCCTATTATTGTAGCATGGCTACTCTGTAGGAGAATTATATTTGCATTCTATGTAATCTCTTTTATTTTACCTCATTTTTCCTTTTGTTCTTTAGAGTTGGGTATATTTCTGTCAAAAAAAATTTCTTATATCAGTAATGTTCCATTCCTTGCTTGATTTTTTTGTTAAATTACATGATAATTTGGTTAAAAAGAAATTTCAAGTGTTTGTAATCATTTCTTTCTCACTTGGGTTATGAAGCCACCAAGTGCAGAACAAAGGATAGCATGCATGATTGTAGGTATATTTAACTTTTTGTTTCATGCACTTTAACTTTGTTGACAATGTTGCAGCTATTTCTTTATGTCTTTCCTGAATGAACTGGATAGTCTATTCAATACAAGTGACAGTTTCTAATGTCTACTATAGAAACTCAATATTGTTGAAAATGGCATAGAGACAACAATGCCTTCCTAAATTTCCTAGCCTGTTTACCATTTATCTAATGCATGTAAAAATTGTTCTGTTTTGTAAGATATTTGTTGAAGTCTTTTAATTTGATTAATTTAGTTTGTGGCATGTAGCTTATAATTGTAGTTTGGCTACTTTGTAGGAGGATTATCTTTTTTGTGTTACCTCTTTTTTCTCACATTTTTTGGATTTCCTTTTAGATTTCCTATTGTAAGTTTTTGCTCATCTCAGTGATGTTCTATTTTTAGTGGGAGAGAGTATTTTAATACAATTTTATACAATTTTAGTGGGAGAAGGAAGTGTTGGGTGTTTGTTTGATGGAAAAACATTTAAATCCTTTCCCCTATTCCAATTTTCATGAAAACGAGCTTCAAGAAATAATGAACTTTCTTTGCAAATATTTTTTGTGGACAAACGTAGCATTTAGTTTGTTTCGTGACTTTTTTTTTCGAGTGTATTTGATATCTTAATTTGATAAATTTTGCTAAAAAATCAAACAGGTCTTTGCTGAATGCTTAGCATTGTGTAGCTTTTGTGGAGAAAGCACAAAATGCATAATATTTTCAGAGTTGATTTGAATGGTAAGAGAGATGCTAATATGAGTACTTCCACCTTTTATATCAAACCTCAATATGTGCAAACACTATTGAGGCATCTGAAAGTGCTAGCTCCCCCAAAAATGTTTATTATTGTTTGGTTGGAAATGCAGAATTAAGAGCAGAAGTATTGTTGATATTGGCCCCATTGTTGTCATTTACTTACCTGGGATAGTAACTGCATAGAGCAACACCAATTTGGAATACAGGTGATTAATGCTTAAATTCCAACAACAGTTCTATGGAGCATGGGATTTTAGATTTTCATTGATCAAAGATGATTTGATTCATCAAAATATATTATTAAAACTTTTGACTTAAAAAAAATTAAACAGAGATCTCCTCAAATGGGACTCATAATTGGTACATCAGAAATCGAGGAAAGAAAAAGGGTAACCCTTAAAGCGTTAGTGTCACTGGATGCCTTGATATATTGTTTCCAGTCCTCCACTTCAGTATGCTTCTACTCATATATCCAGAAACTCCAAGCAGGAATCTTTATGGTAGAGGAAATTCCAAGGCAACAGAAATATACTTTACAATTCTGGTATTGCTTTTTTCATGTTCAAAATTTTAATCATTATATTCTATTAGAAACTTAAAACTATGCATTTCTAATTTAGAGTTTTCTTAACCAGCACAAGATCTCATATCATCCCTTTCGGATCATTTGGATCAGTTTCTCTAACATCAAATCAGTTGTAGAATGCTGAAGAGCAATCTTTTATGTCAATCCATTGGCTTCCTAAACTTTCTCAAATGAAGGAAGATGGTTTCAACCTTTCTTATAATTTATGTTATGTTACACAGTTGATTCTTTCTGATACAGATTACTGAATGTGTGTAGTATTTATGTTATGTTAGGCTTAGCATAGCATAGCTTCTTGTGCTGATTTTAGATTTAAGCAGGCATTCCATTTGTATGGAAGGTCCATTTGAAACTCATTCCCTAGGACGAGGCAATTTTTCAAATGGTTGTTTTGCTTGTCTTTGCCTCCACTTTTGGAAGATTCCCCATTTTTTTGCTTGTCTTTGTCTTTGTCATTGAGCATCATTTTGAGGAAAAATCCATCTTTTTTTAATGCTATTCTTATTAATCGTTATGTCATACAAATTTTGTATTTGCTTCTTTCTATGTTTGCGGTTTGCATGTTCAAAAGTACAGTGTCTTTGTGTCAAATTTATGTCTAAGAGTTTAGCATATTATATATCTATGACCATTCTCTAAGAGTTCAATTGCAGCTGCGTTGGTGCATTGTTCGACTCCTGGAAGAACAAGGTAAACATACTTCTTCTGGTTTGTCTCTAGTTCAGCAGACGTCACCTTTCTCTGGTTGACTGTAGTTTATTTTACAAATCCAATTAGAGAAATAGTTTTTCTTGAAATAATTTTCTTTATCATGATAAATTAAAGTGAACAGCTAACTAAAGTGGTGTACATTCAGTTCAGAGGAGGCCAAGAATTCAAAATGGGCTCATTGTCCGTCTGAGGGTCATTTATTCTCCATATTTGACCATGAGTAACTTCCATCATATTATTTTCTGATGTTTCGGTGTTCTTGACATACTGGAAGAACCAAATTTGATGATGAATTGCTTTCTTGCCTTTGAATGGGTTCTTTATTATTGAAGATGAATCATATTTCTGCATTGGTCTGATTCCACACATTGCATGCTTTTCTTTGGCTTTCGCTTTGTCTGTGTTTTCATTTCTTTTTTATGACATCGTAATTCCTCCAATTTATATATTATTGTTTGGTTTAAACTTTAGCATTCACTTATATTTTATTCAATTTGTGGGAGGGGGAGGGGGAGGGAGGGAGTGAGTAGGAGGAGGAGTGAGAGGGGGAAGGGGAGGGAGGAGGGAGTGGGAGGGGGAGTGAGAGGGGGAGAGGGAGAGGAGAAGGGTAGGGAAGTGAGGAGGGAGCGAGATTGGGAGGGGGAGAGGGAGGGAGAGGGGGGAGAGAGAGTGGGAGGGGGAAGGGAAATGAGGGGGAGGGAGAGGAAGTGAGGGGGAGGGGGAGAGGGAGTGAGAGGGAGGGAGAGAAAGAGGGGTAGGGGGAGATGAAGGGAGAGGGGGGAGAGAGATTGGGAGGGGGAGAGGGAGGGAGAGAGAGTGGGAGAGGGAGGGAGAGGAAGTGAGGGGGAGGGGGAGAGGGAGTGAGAGGGAGAGGGCAAGGAAGTGAGGGGGAGGGGGAGAGGGAGTGAGATGGAGAGGGTGAGAAAGAGGGAGAGAGGGCGAGTAAGAGGGGGAGTGGGAGTGAGAGGGGTAGAGGGACTAGGAGGGAGGATGGAGGGGAGGGGAGGGGAAGTGAGAGGAAGAGAGGAGGGAGGAGGAGTGAGGAGGGGTGGGGAAGTGAGAGGGAGGGAGGGATACAAGGAGAGGGAGAGGGTGAGGAGGGAGGGGAGGGGAGTGGGAGGAGTGAGAGGGGAAGGGGAGGGAGGAGGGAGTGGGAGGGGGAGTGTGTAACGCCCTGCGAGGAAACCCAAGAGGACAAGACATAAACCTCTATAAAATGTAAGTAGTAAATTTTTATTTTTTTTAAATTTTAACTAGAATAATATTCATCATTACACTTCATATTTCTAAAATAAGAAATAATTTTCTACTACTTGAATGTAATATTTATACAACTTAAGTCCTCACGGGTTCCCTAACGTCGCTACTAAAGCAACATCATATAAACCATTTACATGCATAAGATATTCATGGAATCATGAGCTTAAAAGATCTACGTTCATTTTAATGCATCAAGTTAAATGTCCCTAACTTATTTCTTTTATTAAACATAAGTTAATCATCCAACATCATTATTCCTTTTACCAACTCATTCCATAAATTCATATTGATTTCATCTACATCTACTATCCTTTATATCACTTTTCTCTAATAATTTAGGTAAGAGATTAATATTCATTAAGGTAGGCATCATCCTAGGTACTTCATTAACATGAACCAAGTATTAACATTAAAATCAAATTACTATTCTATTGCATTGTTTCATAACCATTCATTGTTAATAATTTCAATCACTAATCTATCATTTCTCAATAATTTCCTTGAATCTTTTCATCAAGAGAGAATACATTATTTTTGTGATACATCATTATATATAACTATATTTAAGATTATTTCCTTTACATATGGACAACATAAGAAGATAGGAGAAATAACATAAATACTTTCTTTTAATGCTAGTACATGTCCAATATTCCACATTCTTTTCCCTTTCTTTTACCTAGAACTACCCATTCCCTTAGCATTGCCTTGAATTGAGATTAAATCAATACTACAAGACTCCTTTTAGGAGATTAAAATTACATGAATACAGATACATAAGTACATCTCAACATATTAAAATATCTAATAAGAAATCTTCAACTGTAGATTTGGAAAGGAATATGTGCTAGGATCATCCAAAGAATTATGATCAATACCTCGATATAAATATTAACCACCCAACCACGTGGAACCAATAGGCCCACTCCCCCGAGCTAGGAGATAGAACCAAAGGCCCATACAAGAGGTAACAACTAGGAAATTCTTAAGGTGGTCATAAAATTTTCCCAAAGTCACAACACAAAAGAAAAGACAAGAAGACCACAAGGACTACCAGAGGCATGATCAAATTTGGTAGAGACTCTAAGCTACAAGCTAGGTGAGTGTCATCGCATAGCCCTCACCCCTTGGGTTGTCCTGGTACTAGCCACTCTTGGCCCCGGCCCCCAAGTAGGCACATGCCGAACCGAATGCCTCTCGTACAGACAAAGTCATTCAGTCATACCTACACATAGGTACCTTCTCCCACTCCCATCCTTAGTCTTTACTAGCACTAAAGGCATGGGTGAGGCACAATTAATCTTGATTAGTGTGTAATTTCTCATTCTAATAATCTCCCATTCCTAATTCATTTATTTAGGTTATCACTTGATTAAATAACTCATAGTAGGTTATCCTGGTACTAGCCACTTAGGGCCCCGGCCCCTCACTATGAGCCACTCACCTAGTGTACTTAGGTTCCCTAACATACATATAAAAATCATACTAACATAATAAATTCATCATCAAGATTTCATATCAATTCCATAACAACATTTGATTGAGTTTAGGAAAACATATGTTGTCCCTAGTCCACTTGACAACCCTAAACCCAATATGACATTCAGAATGTTCCAAACATATAAGAAGACATCCAAGTGATATTATAAACATATTCAGAGTATACATAAATCCAATTAACCAAAAAAAAAAAAAATTATAATAGCCTCTGGTGACCATACGAAACCTTAAAACTTAATGATGTTCTTAAACTGAATTATTTCAAGCAAAGATTAAATGCAAAGAATAGTCATCATAGAACAGTCATCCATATCTTCCACAAAACATATAATAAATGAAATTTCTTTAGTGAAGATTTAGATAACATAATTATGGACTCTCAATTTTATTTTTAGGAAGATCCAACGGTGGGAAAGAAAGTTATGACTTCTGGTTTAAAACAGAAAATTCTGGTTAGGGTTCAGACCTGCCTTCACTAAAACGGTTGTAATTTTCACAAAACATAATAAAAATTCTCCAAACCAATTAGAAATGAAAGATAAAACTTAGGATAATCTTTAATATAAAATTTAGACTTTTATATAATCATATCAGCCTGTAGCATACGAATACATTTAACAGAAAATTCAGAATCGAGAATGGACAGGCATAGTCTTCCAAAATGTAAAAAATAAAGCATTAATTCGACCCTAAAAATAAAATCAGAGAGATACCCATTTGAGATCTATGAATTTTACTTCCAGAAAATCAATTTAGTAAAACCCTAGATGAAATTTAAATTATTATAATAATAGATCTCCAAAAATGGGTTGCTAAAAACCGTAGGAAAACACATGCCAATTCTTACAAACAAAAACTCAAAACTTTAAAATAACCATAGAAATTAAAAGTACAGATATAATAAATAATGATAATATATAAATAGATCCATAATCTATCAGAGACATAAAGTAACTAAAATATTCAATCCATACCTCATGTCCTACGAAGGTTGAATCGAAGAAGGAAGGAAACAAAAGAGAAGACAAATCCAAACTTGAGATGCATCCTTCAAACCCTATCCACTTTCAGAAATCTCCATGAAAGAAAGAAATAATTCCACAGCAAAGAATCCCTCTCTCAACTACTGAAATTCTCACAAAAATGTCTCTCTCCCAAAAGCAAAGATAACCAAAAGTTTTTAAAGACATATGCTTACAAAATCTCCCTCACATCTCCAAGTTTTCTCTCCAAAATCACCATGAAAATTAAGGCCATCCTCTCCTCAATGCTTCAGCCCCAAAATCCCCTCTCTTCAAATGAGAAAGTAGTGCATATAAATAGATTTCCAAAGGTTGAGAAGAAAAGTAACCAACTCCCAACTAACTCTTAACTAAAGGGTATTATAAAATAACTTAATATCATAAAACTATATTACTCACATATACAATAAAAGATTATTTGTATTCATTCATACACACATGTAATATTATCCTAACATATATGCATATGCCATCATTAATTACATCAATATCTATTTATATAACTTATCCACATTATTAATAGTTAACAATTGAGAATAATATACCTCGCATTATTTAATATTTAATTATTAATAATATTATACTTTACATTAATCCCAAAATATACACCATCAACAATATCTACATTAATTAACATATAATCACATATAAATTATATATATATAAATACATATATGTGTGCACCCATATATATATTTCTATATATATATATATACATATATATTTATATTTATATAGATACATGCCAAATACCAAACACTATAAGATTATGAAGTAATAGATCACAATATTATTACCTATTTATAATTACTATAGGATATAACACTGAGGTAGAATAAAATCACATGCCTCAAAATAAATCTAATCATCCAAAGAGGCCATTACAAATCATCTATGAAACATATCGAGAAAACCATAAGATCAAACAAGGTCAACCAAAGTCAACAAGGAAAGTCAAGCCAAACTCTTAAAACACAACATAGAAAGATTAACTAAGAATCATACCAAGAAGGAGAAATAAATAAAATGAGTAAACAACTCATACAACCAAATGAATTCAAGTGGCCACAAGGCACTAACTACAACCATGCCCAACCGGGTGCGTTGGATCTGGGTTTTTGACCCAAAGGTTGACTGACAAAGAAGGAACCCTAATATTCCAAAATTAGAATAATGACAAAGGAAGACTCATGTAGGGGCCTTAGTACTATCTCCATAACAACAACCATCGAGGATTTGAGGGCATGCTTAGACCTGTGAAGCCAGGTGAAGTCGATGCCCGGTACCTGCAAGCCTGCATCACAAAGAAGAAATACATATGCACTGATATACATATAAAAGAAAACATTGTAGACAAATGACCAAGATCGATACATCGTGTGGACCTCAGCTATGTGAGTAACTACGACTTCGTCCTGAATCTTGAAAACACATCATGTATATATATACACTCAAAGCATGTAGCATCATCATAACGAAGGTTAGAATCTCAAGCATTGTGTTAGTCTCTTATCAATACTAATAATAAATCAACATAATCAAATCATCAAGTGAGATACAAGATTCATCAAAGGTAACCTTAATAGAAGAAAATATAAATAACCACTTATATATATCTATCAAGTACATATCATATAACATCTTAACTATGTTCATAAAGGTCTTGTAGGTACTCAATACATACATGGAGATAAATACATACAAAAATGATACCTTTAGATAGTATGTCTGATATTAGAATCATTGAGTACTAGCTTATGAAATTATTATAAACAACTATAGGAAAAGATCAAACAAGTATCATGTACAACTTAAGCTGTAAGAAAACATCGAAGTATCTTAATTCTTTCAAAAACACAAAACTTATATTAGGGTTAGAGGGGTATTACATCCTCCCCCACTAAGATTCGACTTACTCTTAGAAGTCGAGAATGTGAACTATATATCACACATTATCTAACAGAATTATATTATTACTATTCTAGATCCTAATTTAATGACTGCACATATTCTTCTCCTATCAAGAGTTTTGGTAAATCCTATCTTATTACATCTTTAGTGTAGATTAACTCAATTCAATTAATAATGACTTTCAAAAAGAATTCCCTATGTGAGTCTATCACTTTATGCAATAAGTTTGTTAACAAGATACTTGAAATTACATCAAAATTATTGTTATCAAGTCGAAACTCTAAGGTATTCATGTTTACTCACTAATATCAATATATTAGGAAATTGCATGTTTTACCAACTAAGATTATCACTTCCTTTCACAATATCAAAGTTCCTATCTATGGTAACCAATATAAAAAAAAAAAAGAATTTATGATATATTTTCCCTTTTGAGACATAATCTAACGCTACATAATACAACTTGTGAGACCTTATTACAAATAGGGTCCAAAATTTATGTCCCTTACAAGCTATGAATACCAAACATAGAGAGGTATGTAACATTTATATTTGTTATGATCATGAAGGGAATACATCAAATAATTTTTATTTACTTTGGTAATCATGAAAATAAAACAATCTAGATACTTGAAACTTACCATTTTCATTAACACATAATTTTATAAGAAATATTCCTTTCCATCAAACCTTTAAGTAGAATTCCAATGACATAGGACACACAAATTTTACAATATACATATTCTAAGTCATCTTTCATAATAGTTGTAGTGCTTGATTTCCAAAAACACATTCACACCCTAAAGGAGATCTAAACAATTTACAATTTATTGCACCATTATTCATTGAGTTGGGATCCCTTCTTAAAGCTTACTATTTGTATATGCACTTTTCCCTAATTTGCATGTCAGGAGGTTTCCATATAGCATTTACTTAAAAGTTATTTCAAATTCTTTATTTCATAATAATCATAGATCCATCAAGAGAGAAAGAGGTATACGAGTCCTACTACTATAACCACAACATCTAAATTAATAACATTAATTACTGTACATAACTTTAATTTATACCCTTTACCTATTTGAAACATTACCCTCATACACTTAAAATTTTGAGATAACATTAGTTCTAAGTAGAAATTGAGTAAGGTACATTTCTATAACATTTATTTACCACAACAACTCCTTATTCATAGTTGTTCAATCACTTAATGTTGTTAATTTCTTAAAGTTATGCTGTTGATCATAATGTATACAAAACATGAATTTGTTTCCAAAATACCCATCTAGGATCCTAACTATTCACTAGGCATTTTGCAAGACATATATTTAATAAAAATAACTTCCATCATTAGTACAGATAATCCATCATCGCACATACTCTTCCCTAGAATTTCTTGATTATGTTATCTTAAATCTTCTTTGTGCAATTTAATAAGATATGCAGAAAGGATATAACTTATTACCAAGATGGGGATAAAAATTCCTCTTCCTAAATGAAAATGTGAATTATAGCCTATGATAAAATCTTGGGGACATAGGTCCTTCACCCAAAGGTTTCCTAATTGAGTATTTACAAATTTTCCTAATATATTATTTCCTTGTTTAAACAATTTTAGTCATGCAAAACTTATTTCTTAAGAGGGGAGAGAGAAAGAGAGAGAGAAATGCATATGATAGTAAATTACTTGTTCCTAATTTATTTATTTATTATTATTATTATTTTCACTTCTTTCCTAGGTACATATTATTAGCCATGTAATCTAATTATTGCCCTATCAGTCCTATCAAGTACTACCACAATCATTTCATTCTTTAAAGATCCAAAAAAAATCTATTTCTAAGATACCTTGAGTAGGATAAAATTCAACTAGTTATTTGTAAGAAGATAGAGTGCACAACATTATATTATAGGTAGGATCAAGGGGTAATATTATCTACTACCATAATTAAGATTCAAAACATTTAGTATCTTTTAACTTTTTACCCTTCTAAGGATACTAGTACCTTTCAAGAAAATAAACACAAGTCTCAAGAATTCTTTGCCATTCCATTAATATTATAGGAAACATACACTTAACACATCATTGATCTCATTATGCAAAAACATAAGTAATTGTTAGAATATAAGTCAATCATAGAGGAATAGGTGTGCCCTTGTAAGACAATACAACATAAGAACACGAAATGTAGCCTTCATTTCCTAAGATTCAAGTTTTAGCATAACAACATAATCCAAAAGAGACAAAGTGAAGATACTCAAGGTTATGCATAGGTGAGCTATGAGTCCCAGAGTTCCCAGTGTAGAAACCTAGGGCTCTGATACCAGATGTAATGCCCCGCGAGGAAACCCAAGAGGAAAAGACATAAACCTCTATAAAATGTAAGTAGTAAATTTTTTTTTTTTTAAATTTTAACTAGAATAATATTCATCATTACACTTCATATTTCTAAAATAAGAAATAATTTTCTACTACTTGAATGTAATATTTATACAACTTAAGTCCTCACGGGTTCTCTAACGTCGCTACTAAAGCAACATCATATAAACCATTTACATGCATAAGATATTCATGGAATCATGAGCTTAAAAGATCTACGTTCATTTTAATGCATCAAGTTAAATGTCCCTAACTTATTTCTTTTATTAAACATAAGTTAATCATCCAACATCATTATTCCTTTTACCAACTCATTCCATAAATTCATATTGATTTCATCTACATCTACTATCCTTTATATCACTTTTCTCTAATAATTTAGGTAAGAGATTAATATTCATTAAGGTAGGCATCATCCTAGGTACTTCATTAACATGAACCAACTATTAACATTAAAATCAAATTACTATTCTATTGCATTGTTTCATAACCATTCATTGTTAATAATTCCAATCACTAATCTATCATTTCTCAATAATTTCATTGAATTTTTTCATCAAGAGAGAATAAATTATTTTTGTGATACATCATTATATATAACTATATTTAAGATTATTTCCTTTACATATGGACAACATAAGAAGATAGGAGAAATAACATAAATACTTTCTTTTAATGCTAGTACATGTCCAATATTCCACATTTTTTTCCCTTTCTTTTACCTAGAACTACCCATTCCCTTAGCATTGCCTTGAATTGAGATTAAATCAATACTACAAGACTCCTTTTAGGAGATTAAAATTACATGAATACAGATACATAAGTACATCTCAACATATTAAAATATCTAATAAGAAATCTTCAACTGCAGATTTGGAAAGGAATATGTGCTAGGATCATCCAAAGAATTATGATCAATACCTCGATATAAATATTAACCACCCAACCACGTGGAACTAATAGGCCCACTCCCCCGAGCTAGGAGATAGAACCAAAGGCCCATACAAGAGGTAATAACTAAGAAATTCTTAAGGTGGTGATAAAATTTCTCCAAAGTCACAACACAAAAGAAAAGAGAAGAAGAGCACAAGGACTACCAGAGGCATGATCAAATTTGGTAGAGACTCTAAGCTACAAGCTAGGTGAGTGTCATCGCATAGCCCTCACCCCTTGGGTTGTCCTGGTACTAGCCACTCTTGGCCCCGGCCCCCAAGTAGGCACATGCCGAACCGAATGCCTCTCGTACAGACAAGGTCATTCAATCGTACCTACACATAGGTACCTTCTCCCACTCCCATCCTTAGTCTTTACTAGCACTAAAGGCATGGGCGAGGCATAATTAATCTTGATTAGTGTGTAATTTCTCATTCCAATAATCTTCCATTCCCAATTCATTTATTTAGGTTATCACTTCATCAAATAACTCATAGTAGGTTATCCTGGTACTAGCCACTTAGGGCCCCAGCCCCTCACTATGAGCCACTCACCTAGTGTACTTAGGTTCCCTAACATACATATAAAAATTATAATAACATAATAAATTCATCATCAAGAATTCATATCAATTTCATAACAACATTTGATTGAGTTTAGGAAAACATATGTTGTCCCTAGTCCACTTGACAACCTTAAACCCAATATGACATTCAGAATGTTCCAAACATATAAGAAGACATCCAAGTGATTTTATAAACATATTCAGAGCATACATAGATCCAATTAACCAAAAAAAAAAGAAAAATTCTAATAGCCTCTGGTGACCATACGAAACCTTAAAACTTAATGATGTTCTTAAACTGAATTATTTCAAGCAAAGATTAAATGCAAAGAATAGTCATCATAGAACAGTCATCCATATCTTCCACAAAACATATAATAAAGAAAATTTCTTTAGTGAAGATTTAGATAACATAATTATGGACTCTCAATTTTATTTTTAGGAAGATCCAACGGTGGGAAAGAAAGTTATGACTTCTGGTTTAAAACAGAAAATTCTGGTTAGGGTTCAGACCTGCCTTCACTAAAACGGTTGTAATTTTCACAAAACATAATAAAAATTCTCCAAACCAATTAGAAATGAAAGATAAGACTTATGATAATCTTTTATATAAAATTTAGACTTTTATATAATCATATCAGCCTGTAGCATACGAATACATTTGACAGAAAATTCAGAATCGAGAATGGACAGGCATAGTCTGCCAAAATGTCAAAAATAAAGCATTAATTTGACCCTAAAAATAAAATCAAAGAGATACCCATTTGAGATCTATGAATTTTACTTCCAAAAAATCAATTTAGTAAAACCCTAGATGCAATTTAAATTATTATAATAATAGATCTCTAAAAATGGGTTGCTAAAAACCTTAGGAAAACACATGCCAATTCTTACAAACAAAAACTCAAAACTTTAAAATAACCATAGAAATTAAAAGTACAGATATAATAAATAATAATAATATAGAAATAGATCCATAATCTATCAGAGACATAAAGTAACTAAAATATTCAATCCATACCTCATGTCCTACGAAGGTTGAATGGAAGAAAGAAGGAAACAAAAGAGAAGACAAATCCAAACTTGAGATGCATCCTTCAAACCCTATCCACTTTCAGAAATCTCCATGAAAGAAAGAAATAATTCCACAGCAAAGAATCCCTCTCTCAACTATTGAAATTCTCACAAAAATGTCTCTCTCCCAAAAGCAAAGATAACCAAAAGTTCTTAAAGACATATGCTTACAAAATCTCCCTCACATCTCCAAGTTTTCTCTCCAAAATCACCATGAAAATTAAGGCCATCCTCTCCTCAATGCTTCAGCCCCAAAATCCCCTCTCTTCAAATGAGAAAGTAGTGCATATAAATAGATTTCCAAAGGTTGAGAAGAAAAGTAACCAACTCCCAACTAACTCTTAACTAAAGGGTATTATAAAATAACTTAATATCATAAAACTATATTACTCACATATACAATAAAAGATTATTTGTATTCATTCATACACACATGTAATATTATCCTAACATATATGCATATGCCATCATTAATTACATCAATATCTATTTATATAACCTATCCACATTATTAATAGTTAACAATTGAGAATAATATACCTCGCATTATTTAATATTTAATTATTAATAATATTATACTTTACATTAATCCCAAAATATACACCATCAACAATATCTACATTAATTAACATATAATCACATATAAATTATATATATATAAATACATATATGTGTGCACCCATATATATATTTCTATATATATATATATACATATATATTTATATTTATATAGATACATGCCAAATACCAAACACTATAAGATTATGAAGTAATAGATCACAATATTATTACCTATTTATAATTACTATAAGATATAACACTGAGGTAGAATAAAATCACATGCCTCAAAATAAATCTAATCATCCAAAGAGGCCATTACAAATCATCTATGAAACATATCGAGAAAACCATAATATCAAACAAGGTCAACCAAAGTCAACAAGGAAAGTCAAGCCAAACTCTTAAAACACAACATAGAAAGATTAACTAAGAATCATACCAAGAAGGAGAAATAAATAAAATGAGTAAACAACTCATACAACCAAATGAATTCAAGTGGCCAAAAGGCACTAACTACAACCATGCCCAACCGGGTGCGTTGGATCTGGGTTTTTGACCCAAAGGTTGACTGACAAAGAAGGAACCCTAATATTCCAAAATTAGAATAATGACAAAGGAAGACTCATGTAGGGGCCTTAGTACTATCTCCATAACAACAACCATCGAGGATTTGAGGGCATGCTCAAACCTGTGAAGCCAGGTGAAGTCGATGCCCGGGTACCTGCAAGCCTGCATCACAAAGAAGAAATACATATGCACTGATATACATATAAAAGAAAATATTGTAGACAGATGACCAAGATCGATACATCGTGTGGACCTCAGCTATGTGAGTAACTACGACTTCGTCCTGAATCTTGAAAACACATCATGTATATATATACACTCAAAGCATGTAGCATCATCATAACGAAGGTTAGAATCTCAAGCATTGTGTTAGTCTCTTATCAATACTAATAATAAATCAACATAATCAAATCATCAAGTGAGATACAAGATTCATCCAAGGTAACCTTAATAGAAGAAAATATAAATAACCACTTATATATATCTATCAAGTACATATCATATAACATCCTAACTATGTTCATAAAGGTCTTGTAGGTACTCAATACATACATGGAGATAAATACATACAAAAATGATACCTTTAGATAGTATGTCTGATATTAGAATCATTGAGTACTAGCTTATGAAATTATTATAAACAACTATAGGAATAGATCAAACAAGTATCATGTACAACTTAAGCTGTAAGAAAACATCGAAGGATCTTAATTCTTTCAAAAACACAAAACTTATATTAGGGTTAGAGGGGTATTACATCCTCCCCCACTAAGATTCGACTTACTCTTGGAAGTCGAGAATGTGAACTATATATCACACATTATCTAACAGAATTATATTATTACTATTCTAGATCCTAATTTAATGACTGCACACATTCTTCTCCTATCAAGAGTTTTGGTAAATCCTATCTTATTACAACTTTAGTGTAGATTAACTCAATTCAATTAGTAATGACTTTCAAAAAGAATTACCTATGTGAGTCTATCACTTTATGCAATAAGTTTGTTAACAAGATACTTGAAATTACATCAAAATTATTGTTATCAAGTCGAAACTCTAAGGTATTCATGTTTACTCACTAATATCAATATATTAGGAAATTGCATGTTTTACCAACTAAGATTATCACTTCCTTTCACAATATCAAAGTTCATATCTATGGTAACCAATATAAAAAAAAAAAGAATTTATGATATATTTTCCCTTTTGAGACATAATCTAACGCTACATAATACAACTTGTGAGACCTTATTACAAATAGGGTCCAAAATTTGTGTCCCTTACAAGCTATGAATACCAAACATAGAGAGGTATGTAACATTTATATTTGTTATGATCATGAAGGGAATACATCAAATAATTTTTATTTACTTTGGTAATCATGAAAATAAAACAATCTAGATACTTGAAACTTACCATTTTCATTAACACATAGTTTTATAAGAAATATTCCTTTCCATCAAAGCGTTAAGTAGAATTTCAATGCCATAGGACACACAAATTTTACAATATACATATTCTAAGTCATCTTTCATAATAGTTGTAGTGCTTGATTTCCAAAAAGACATTCACACCCTAGAGGAGATCTAAACAATTTACAATTTATTGCACCATTATTCATTGAGTTGGGATCCCTTCTTAAAGCTTACTATTTGTATATGCACTTTTCCCTAATTTGCATGTGAGGAGGTTTCCATATAGCATTTACTTAAAAGTTATTTCAAATTCATTATTTCATAATGATCATAGATCCATCAAGAGAGAAAGAGGTATACGAGTCCTACTACTATAACCACAACATCTAAATTAATAACATTAACTACTATACATAACTTTAATTTATACCCTTTACCTATTTGAAACATTACCCTCATACACTTAAAATTTTGAGATAACATTAGTTCTAAGTAGAAATTGAGTAAGGTACATTTCTATAACATTTATTTACCACAACAACTCCTTATTCATAGTTGTTCAATCACTTAATGTTGTTAATTTCTTACTGCTATGGTGTTGATCATAATGTATACAAAACATGAATTTGTTTTCAAAATACCCATCTAGGATCCTAACTATTCACTAAGCATTTTGCAAGATATATATTTAATAAAAACAACTTCCATCATTAGTACAGATAATCCATCATCGCACATAATCTTCCCTAGAATTTCTTGATTATGTTATCTTAAATCCTTTTTGTGCAATTTAATAAGATATGCAGAAAGGAAATAACTTATTACCAAGATGGGGATAAAAATTTCTCTTCCTAAATGAAAATGTGAATTATAGCCTATGATAAAATCTTGGGGACATAGGTCCTTCACCCAAAGGTTTCTTAATTGAGTATTTACAAATTTTCCTAATATATTATTTCCTTGTTTAAACAATTTTAGTCATGCAAAACTTATTTCTTAAGAGGGGAGAGAGAAAGAGAGAGAGAAATGCATATGACAGTAAATTATTTGTTCCTAACTTATTTATTTATTATTATTATTATTTTCACTTCTTTCCTAGGTACATATTATTAGCCATGTAATCTAATTATTGCTCTATCAGTCCTATCAAGTACTACCACAATCATTTCATTCTTTAAAGATCCAAAAAAAATCTATTTCTAAGATACCTTGAGTAGGATAAAATTCAACTAGGTATTTGTAAGAAGATAGAGTGCACAACATTATATTATAGGTAGGATCAAGGGGTAATATTATCTACTACCATAATTAAGATTCAAAACATTTAGTATCCTTTAACTTTTTACCCTTCTAGGGATACTAGTACCTTTCAAGAAAACAAACACAAGTCTCAAGAATTCTTCGTCATTCCATTAATATTATAGGAAACATACACTTAACACATCATTGATCTCATTATGCAAAAACATAAGTAATTGTTAGAATATAAGTCAATCATAGAGGAATAGGTGTGCCCTTGTAAGACAATACAACATAAGAACACGAAATGTAGCCTTCATTTTCTAAGATTCAAGTTTTAGCATAACAACATAATCCAAAAGAGACAAAGTGAAGATACTCAAGGTTATGCATAGGTGAGCTATGATTCCCAGAGTTCCCAGTGTAGAAACCTAGGGCTCTGATACCAATTGTAACGCCCCGCGAGGAAACCCAAGAGGACAAGACATAAACTTCTATAAAATGTAAGTAGTAAATTTCTTTTTTTTTTTAATTTTAACTAGAATAATATTCATCATTACACTTCATATTTCTAAAATAAGAAATAATTTTTTACTACTTGAATGTAATATTTATACAACTTAAGTCCTCACGGGTTCTCTAACTTCGCTACTAAAGCAACATCATATAAACCATTTACATGCATAAGATATTCATGGAATCATGAGCTTAAAAGATCTACGTTCATTTTAATGCATCAAGTTAAATGTCCCTAACTTATTTCTTTTATTAAACATAAGTTAATCATCCAACATCATTATTCCTTTTACCAACTCATTCCATAAATTCATATTGATTTCATCTACATCTACTATCTTTTATATCACTTTTTTCTAATAATTTAGGTAAGAGATTAATATTCATTAAGGTAGGCATCATCCTAGGTACTTCATTAACATGAACCAACTATTAACATTAAAATCAAATTACTATTCTATTGCATTGTTTCATAACCATTCATTGTTAATAATTCCAATCACTAATCTATCATTTCTCAATAATTTCTTTGAATCTTTTCATCAAGAGAGAATACATTATTTTTATGATACATCATTATATATAACTATATTTAAGATTATTTTCTTTACATATGGACAACATAAGAGGATAGGAGAAATAACATAAATACTTTCTTTTAATGCTAGTACATGTCCAATATTCTACATTCTTTTCCCTTTCTTTTACCTAGAGAAAGAGGGGGAGGAGGCAAGAGAGGGGGAGGGGGAGGGGGAGGGGGAGGGGGAGTGAGAGGGAGAGAAAGAAGGGGAGGGGAAGTGGGAGTGAGGGGGAGGAGGCAAGAGAGAGGAAGGGAGGGGGAGGGGGTGGGGGAGGGAGAGGAAGAGGAAGAGGGGGAGGGGGAGGGCGACAGCGAGGGGGAGTGGGAGTGAGAGGGGTAGAGGGACTAGGAGGGAGGGGGAGGGGGAGGGGGAGGGGGAGTGAGAGGGAGGAGGGAGGAGGGGGGAGGGGAGGGGAGCGGATCGGAGGGGAGGGGAAGTGAGAGGGAGAGAGGAGGGAGGGGGAGTGAGAAGGGGTGGGGAAGTGAGAGGGAGGGAGGGATACAAGGAGAGGGAGAGGGCGAGGAGGGAGGGAAGGAGTGGGAGGAGTGAGAGGGGGAAGGGGAGGGAGGAGGGAGTGGGAGGGGGAGTGAGAGGGGGAGAGGGAGAGGAGAAGGGTAGGGAAGTGAGGAAGGAGAGATATTGGAAGGGGGAGAGGGAGGGCGAGGGGGGAGAGAGAGTGGGAGGGGGAGGGGAAATGAGGGGGAGGGAGAGGAAGTGAGGGGAAGGGGGAGTGAGAGGGAGAGGGAGAGGGAGAGGGAGAGAAAGAGGAGGGGGAGTGGGAGTGAGGGGGAAGAGGCAAGAGAGAGGAAGGGAGGGGGAGGGGGAGGGGGAGGGGGAGGGGGAGTGGGAGCGAGAGGGGTAGAGGGACTAGGAGAGAGGGAGGGAGCAGGAGGGGGAGTGAGAGGGAGGAGCGAGGGGGAGTGAGAGGGAGGAGGGAGCGGAGGGGAAGTGAGAGGGAGGAGGGAGGGAGGGGGAGTGAGAAGGGGTGGGGAAGTGAGAGAGAGGGAGGGATACAAGGAGAGGGTGAGGGAGAGGGAGAGGGTGAGGGAGAGGGAGAGGGAGAGGGGGAGGGTGAGGAGGGAGGGAGAGAGTGCAAGGAATGAGAGGGGGAAGGAGAGGGAGGAGGGAGGAAGGAGGGGGAGGGGGAGTGAGAGGAGGAGAGGGAGAGGAGAAGGGCAGGGAAGTGAGGAGGGAGTGAGATTGGAACGGGGAGAGGGAGGGAGAGGGGGGATGAGAGAGTGGGAGGGGGAGGGGAAATGAGGGGGAGAGAGAGGTGGACAAGGAAAGAGGAAGAGGGAGGGGGAGTGGGAGGTGAAGTGAGGAGGGAGGGAGTGAGAGGGGATGAGAGAGAGGGAGGGAGGGGAAGTGGGAGAAGTGAGGAGGGAGGGAGTGGGAGGAGTAGTGAGAGGGACAAGGGGGGATAGGAGGGGGAGGGGGAAGTTGGAGGGAGGAAATAATATAGGGGGATAGAGAGGGAGGGAGGAGGAGGGGGAGTGGGAGGGGGAGGCGGAGGAGTGAGAGTGAGAGGGAGTGGGAGGGGGAGTGGGAGGGAGGGAAGAAGAGAGGGGGGATGAGGGGGAAAGAGAGATGGAGGGAGTGGGAGATGGAGTGAGAGGGGGGAGTCAAAGGGAGGATGAGGGTGAGAGAGAAAGTGAGGGGGAGGAGGATTGAGAGGGAGAGGAAGGAGGAGGGTGAGAAGGAGTAATGGAGAGGGAGGGTGAGAGAGGGAGGATGGAGTGGGAGTGAGAGGGAGAGGGATATGGAGGGGAGTGGGATTGAGAGGGAGAGAGAGAGAGAGCGGGAAGGGGAGGAAGTGAGAGGGAGAGGAAGGGAGGGAGGGAGGGAGATGGGGAGTGAGAGAGGGAGTTGAAGGGAGGATGAGGGGAGAGAGAGGGAGAGGAAGAGGGAGGAGGGAGTGGGAGTGGGAGTGGGAGAGGAAGAGGGGGATGAGGGAGGGAGGGCTAGTGCGAGGGGGAAAAGAAGAGGGATGAGGGAAGGAGAGGGAGAGGGAGAGGAGGGAGGGAGGGAGGGGGAGTGAGAGGAAGAGGGTGGAGGGGGAGAGGGGGAGGGGAAGTGGGAGGAGGAGGGGGAGTGGGAGAGAGAGAGAGGGGGGGAGAGTGAGAGGAGAGGGGGAGGAGGGAGGGAGGGCTAGTGAGAGGGGGAGAGGAAGAGGAAGAGGAAGAGGGATGAGGGAAGGAGAGGGAGAAGGAGAGGAGGGTGGGAGGGTGGGTGAGTGAGAGGAAGAGGGTGGAAGGGCAAGGGGTGAGGGAGAGGGGGAGAGGAGGGGAGTGAGAGAGAGAGAGGGAGAGTGAGAGGAGAGGGGGAGGAGGGAGGGAGGGAGGGCTAGTGAGAGGGGGAGAGGAAGAGGAAGAGGAAGAGGAAGAGGAAGAGGGATGAGGGAAGGAGAGGGAGGAGAGGAGGGTGGGAGGGTGGGTGAGTGAGAGGAAGAGGGTGGAAGGGCAAGGGGTGAGGGAGAGGGGGAGAGGAGGGGAGTGAGAGAGAGAGAGGGAGAGTGAGAGGAGAGGGGGAGGAGGGAGGGAGTGGCAGTGGCAGTGGCAGTGGGAGATGGAGTGAGAGCGGAGGGCTAGTGAGAGGGGGAGAGGAAGAGGAAGAGGGATGAGGGAAGGAGAGGAAGGAGGGAGGGACGGTGGGAGGGGGAGTGAGAGGAAGAGGGTGGAGGGGTGAGGGGCGAGGGGGAGGGGGAGAGGAGGGGGAAGGGAGTGAGAGAGAGAGAGAGGGAGAGTGAGAGGAGAGGGGGAGGAGGGAGGGAGTGGTAGTGGGAGTGGGAGAAGGAGTGAGAGGGGGAGAGGAAGAGGAAGAGGGAGAAGGGAGGAGGAGTGAGAGTAGAGGGAGGGGGAGAGGGAGATGAAGAGGGAAGTCAATTCGATGCCTTTAGGAGGCAGAGATTTTGTTTGCAATTGATGAAAAAATAAATCTCCTCCATCTCCCTTATATAGGTGCTTCAAAAGGATGAAGAGGCATGTCCTGATTTGGGTCGAATTGCCTCTTATTAGCCAATAAAAATGAAATGTCCCCTTTTTAGGACATTAGAAATTAATTAAATAATTAAAATCTAAGTTGTCGAAATACATCAAGACACTTAATTTAATTATTTGATAGAGCGATTTAAGTGATTTTTTTTGCCAACAGAATTATAAAATAAAAGTCACTTACTTTAAATTAAATAACTATGAAATGAAAGACAAAGGGACAAGCTAGAAAAGCTAAGAGTTTCTTGGAGATTGCTATAAAAGTTTGTGGAGAAGATTGTTTAGGCATGTTAAGATATTTTATTGAATTTGATAATTTTTTCTAATGGTTTGCATTGGGTAAATTGTTGGAGACAAAAACCTTCAGTGATCATCAAAAAGGCTCGATGGAAACCTAGTTCTTCATGGAGTGATCGCACAATAGTGGTCACTAAAGAGCAAATTGGTAAGTTCTTGTTCTATAGACAAATTTATAAGTGCACATCTAAAAATACCTTGATTTTTTAATTTACGACAGTCTAGAAAAGCCAATACTTATTTGACAAAGGAATGATAAAGTTTAATATTTGCCAATGGTATTCCTAAAGGCTGGTGGTGAATATTGTTTACAATTGCAGTTGATTTGTATATATTAAAATCAACACTTAATATTTCTTTGCCGTGAAGTTTAAAATGGTTGTGGGTCATGTTATGGGAAATGTTTTTATTAGTACTTGTTGGTAAGGCATAGTACTATTCTAATGAATTTTGGATTCTACTAGTTAACTAGTTATTAAAAACAATTATTTGAACCAATTATAAATAAATTGTTTTTAATTTTTCAAATTTATTTTATTATTTTAAAGTCTACTTGTATGTTATTTAAGTTTTTAAATTCTAAAAAATATTTTTCTTCATTATGATTGGTTAATATATTTGAGTTGTTATATTACAAGCTTTTGGCCACTTATTTTTACCAAACATTAAAATTGGTAATAGTTACATAATATTCCACAATACTATTATGATTATTTTATTTTATTATTATAATTTTTTATCATTAAAGGTTTGGCTAATACTTGTGGAAGCTTCATCTTTAAAGGTTTGGCTAATACTTTGAGTGAAGGTTTGATTATAGATGTGTGACCAATAAATTATCGCAAAGAAAATGGAAGTGCAATAGACTCATTTTGAGATGGAAGGAATATAAACTGTTCTTGCTAGACCTGAGCAGCGTAAAGGAGACACTGTGTAAGCATTTTATATTCTTCCAGTCAAGCCAGTGTTCTTTAACAACTCACAGTAGCTATACAATACTTAAATGAAACACGATCTCATCATAGTCATAGTGTTGATGGAAGCATGGTTGGTTCCCCACAAGGTAGAAGAGATTACACATGCTCTTTGGATGGGCCTTTGATGTCTACTTTTGCTAATGGTAGTGATGATGAATAGGAAGTGAATAACGCTAAAGCAGTAATGGCTATACCTGATAGCATTATCACAATGCATGATGAATCGGAATTACTACTAGATCATGTCAAAGATGATGTAAGCTTCACACAGTATATGGGAAAGTGAAGAGAAATTATGAGGACAAGGTAAGAAAGAAGACCTAAAACTCAAAACAAAGATTTGAAGCATGCTATGGACAAGTTGACCCTTCCTACATTTGATGGATGGTAGCGGTAAGACAACTTCTCGTGCTTGGATACATAAGTTAGACACCTTCCTGACACTTAAACCCATGAAGGAAATAGAGGCTATTAAATTTGCTACTATGCACTTAGAGGGAGCAGCATACGATTCATGTCATCATGGTCTCGTAACACAAGATCATGGATTGATTAATTTTTATGAAGAGTTCAGTACTAAGCTGATTGCTTCATTGACTGTGTTGATTTTGATTAAATTTCTTTTACATATTTGATTTATCTATGTCTTTTCAATTTCAGAAAATGATTCTTACACTCAATGTTGTTTCTTGCAGATTATAACTAGAGAATTCAACTTGATAAATACAAAGTTGATGCTGAATCAATATTAATAAATATTGATGATGAATATACAAATCTAACTCTTTCTTATCAAATACCCAATCCAACAAGTGAAGAACATTTATTGATTTCAATGTCTCCAATTGTGGATCAGATCTGCATTAAATATATCATGAGGAGACACATCCCATGAGCAGACATGTCTCCACAAAGTTGAGGCATGTCCGCTCATGGATCGTGTCGGTTTATATTAACTAAACATTTGATTACCAATCGAGTTTGGTACTTAGTAAAACATAATTGATTATTAAGTCTAATCTATTATTTATCTTGCACAAATAAATAATAACTAATTTGGAAATGATCACTGATAATGATGCTCGATCGGGATCCTATATGAAACATGAAATGTCAATAATCTACAAGTAATAGTATATACTTGGTATATAGTATATTTGATCATTTATATAAGTGATCAATTTTTAGAATATATTTCAAATGATGACATGAATATATTTTTATAATTAAATATATAAATATGTGTGTATATATATGTCAGTACATACTGACATATATATACACACATATATCATTAACATTGATCGTCACTTATAAATCTGACTGAAGCTACCATATTTCAACACTCCCTCTTAGCTAGGGAAGATAAAGCTAACCAAGTGTATAGTGATATCACCTTACTCATGATATCAAAAGATATGATATGCTTCTAAGAGTGTCAAGTCACGTGACATTCTTCATAACACATCTTCATTATGGTATGTGCACTGAGATCAAGTCTCATGATGTCTACCATAATAAATCATGGCATATCCACCATGATTATCTCCAAAGGATCATAATGATCTTCAACTGATATCAAGTCTCATGATATCTATCAATATGTCCAAGAGATACTATCATGACATATCCATGAATATCAAGTCACATGATATCCATCATGATAGTGAAACTAATCATTGTAAAGTCGTCACCTTACAATGTCAAATACTAAGTGTTCATTATCAGAAAGATTATCACCTTTCAATAATGTACACAGGGGGGTGCATAAAGTCATGGAGTCACACACATGACAAAAGAGTTTACACATTAAAAATCTTTAAATATATTAGTACAAATAAACAATTTGAATCTCATTCTCAATGATAATTTATATTTCAACCATACCAAGTTTCCTCCTAAAGTGTTCTACTTTAACTCTGGAGAGAGGCTTGGTGAGAATGTCTGCTGTTTGATCGCTTAGCTTTCACATAGTGGTAAAGAATCTCTATATGCTTTGATCTATCATGCAATATTGGATTCACTGAAATTTTAATACAACTATGATTGTCACAATGGATAATAGTAGGATTCAGGGGCTCACCGAATAATCCCACAAGCAATTTCTGAATCCCTACCACTTCTCTTGCTCCCATAGAGGTTGCAATATATTTGTCTTTTGTTGACCTTTGTGCCACTGAAGATTGTTTCCTGTTGATTCAAGAGATCATAACTGATCCAAAACTAAAGCAACATCCTGGTGTGCTTTTCCAATCGGTTACTTTTCCAGCCCAATCTGAATTAGAGCATCCATGTAGATATAGGTTGACATTTTTGTATTTAAGACCATATCCAATAGTACCTTGAAGGCATCTCAATATATGTTTTGCAACAACAAGGTGGATTTCCTTTGGTTCACACATAAGCTAGCTTAAAGCATTTACTACATAGAAAATGTTTGGTTTGGTGTTAACCAAGTACATCAAGGATCCAATTATCTGTCTATAGAGAGTAGGATCTGCAAATTTTGACTCTATTGCTTCTTCCTTTAATTTGTGTAATTTGGTTTCCATAGGTGTAGACATGGGTCTACAGTCCAACATCCCAAATTTCTTTAGAATATCAATAGTATACTTCTCTTGATTTAAAATGATACCATCTAATTTCTACCAGACTTTTTACCCAAGGAAGTAATGTAAAATGCCCAAGTCTTTCATATCAAATTTTGAGGCCAGGTTCTTCTTACATTGAGTGATGAGGTGATCTTATCCTATTTATTAGCAGGTCATCAACATATAAAATTAGTATTAAAATATCACCTTTAATTACCTTAAAATAGAGATTCAGATCTGAATCATTCTTGAAAAATCCTAGTCCCATAAGGTAGTTGTTGATCCTTTTGTACCAGGCTTTGGGGGCCTGTTTAAGTCCATATCGGGCCTTTTTCAATTTACATACATGTGAGTGTGCATTATGTATCACAAAGCCTTCAAGTTTCTCTAAATAAACTTCTTCTTCAATGATCCCATTTAAGAAAGCAATTTTCACATCCATTTGATGGATCTTCCAACCTTTAGTTGTTGCAATGGCTATTACTGCTCTAGCAGAGGTGTACCAGGCAATAGGTGCAAATGTCTCTTCATAATCAATACCTTCCTTTTGTGAGAAACCTTTGGCAACAAAACATGCCTTGTGTTTTTCTATACTGTCATCTACAACATGTTTGATTTTGAAGAGCCATTTGGAAGAGACAACAAATTTCTCTTTCAGTCTAGGTACTATGTCCCATACATCATTTTTCAAAATGGATTGACACTCTTCCATCATAGCATGTTCCATAATTGATGTTTGAGAGCTTCTATAACACTAGTTGGTTCTAAAATAATGATATCACTCATTAGGGCAACATAGCTTGAGAATCTTTTGGGTCTCTTACTTTCTCTAAAAGTTCCTTTGGGTGTTACATAATTCTCTTCTTTCTCAATCATCTTTCTAGCCCAAAGTAGTTTCTTTTTGTTGTTGTTATTAGGATTCTCTTATGGAGCACTTTGGTTTTCATTTATGAATTTTTTGTAATGTCCCCAGTTGGTACTAATGACTTTAACTACCAATCTGTAATATTTAGATGCTGCTATGATGGAGATTATGTGTAATATTATCTTCCTATCCCTGATTCGATCAATAATACATATGTAAAATTTGGTCTAGTTCATGTATATCTGTATCATAGGTGATCTAAGGATTCTTTATGCTCAATAGAATATAAAATGTTGTTGTAAGATTGAAGGTGAGCACACAAGATAATTAAAAGGAAAATATAACACCAAAAAGAAAGAGTTGTCTATCGTGGGTTCACCAAAATGTAAGATATTAAAAGGAGGGTCATCAAAATGTAATGTAAGAAAGAGGGGAATGTAAGATCTACTTCTTGATCCAAATTCCCAAAGGATAGATCCAAATTGATTAATCACAAGGAGATGATTAATGCAGAAATGAATCAATCGATGGAGAATATGAAGAAAGGAGAAAACCTTATATTCTGTTATGGAAAATATGTATTAAAATATGGATTGAATTGAAGACAAATACTAACCTCAAAATAGGACAGAAGTGGAAAGTGTGGTTTTCTAGTGTCTGTACTCAGTTTCGGGAATTTCTGCAACTGGATCTGGCTTGGAAACACAGAGAAAACACATAAAATTTTTGTTTTTCTAAGAAAGGTCGACCTTGACCCAAAACAGGGGTAAGATCTTAACCAGAGGCACAATCTTACCCCTAAAAGTTGACCTTGACCTACATTGCTTTGACGAAATTTTTGTTTGCAGATCTTGAAAGTTTGTCGAAAAGGGTATTCAGATTTGAACTGTGATTCATTGTCCCGCACCTATACTTGTAAGAAAAATGGTTTTTTTTTGTTGGATGAGGGTTTTTCCTTGGTCAAAGTCCAATTTTGAAATTAACCTTGAAATGTAATTGAAATTGCAGCAATAAACAAAGTAAATGGAACAATTCACCTTACTTAAGTTGAAACCCTTATGGAGGATTCGAATCCTTGAATCCACAAGAATGGAGGATCCAAATGAATGTAGAATTGTATGTAGGATGTCTCAAATCAATTTCATTATATCTTCAACACCAATCTTGAATGGATCATGGAATAGGAAGAGGCTTGAATTAATGTGGATGGAGAAATCTTCAACAAAGGGGCTCCATAGAGATTGAATCCTTCAATGGCTACCAATGGATCTCCTTGATGAATTGGATCTTAAATGCTTGAATGCTTGAATGCTTGAGGATGAATGAATGCTTGAATTATTTCCTTCTTCTTGCTTGCTTGATGATTGCTTGATCACTTGATTTTGCTTGCTTGAATTCTATGGATGGTGGATGTGAAAATGAGAGAGGAAGGCTTCCTTTTGTACAAGTCTAGGGCACAAACTTCTAAAGAGGCTAACATAGGAGAATTAAATTCTCATTTAAACCTTAACCCCTATAAATGAACCTATATTAAATATAATTTAATAGTTTACCATTTCAAAATCTGAAACAACAAATGCGAAAGCGGGAAATAAAACTTTTGAAGCCTAATATCCTGAAACCTCTGGAACTTGAATTATGGACCCAGGGTCAAGGATGAGGTTGAATCTGACCTAGGTCAAAGTTGAGGTCAACCTTTACCTAGGTCAAGGTCAAGTTCAACCTAGACCCAAAAGGTCGACCTTGACCCTGAGGTCAAGAATCTCAATTTCTCAAGACCATGTGCCAGAAAAAGGCTGGAAACAAGTGGAGAGAGAAGCAGAATAGGGGAAAAAGCCAAATCCAATCAAAGAACCATTCAAGGAACTTGACATGACCCCAGAACACTTACTCAAAGGGATAAACTAGTCCTAAATGGAAGTGATTCCATTTTTTGATGATACATTTAGCCCACACTTTAGCAAGAGTATGGACTTGATGCAAACTCTTGGTAAAGGAGATTTACAATGAAAAAGATAATCTTATTGAAATCAAAGGGACAAAAGAATCCTCAAGCCCCCAAGGACTCAAGTCTTTGTCAACTCCAAGATTACAATAAGAGAGACATCTTTAGAGAAAGAGAGAGAAGAGGGTGTGATTACCTCACCCAATGAGAACTTATGTCCCATTGTGAACCACACAAGGAAACAACACAACTGGAAAGATGGAATTGAACTGCCTAGTGAATATGGCTACTCACTACTCAACCCATCAAGGATTCACCCTCAAGAATATTCTATTCCATAAGTCCAAAGCCAAAAACAAAAAAAAGAGATCTAGTCTTAAGGACACCTCCGACCTTAAGGGATCAAAATTTTGAAATTTGAAACTGGAGGGATCAACAGATCCTATAATATAAAAATCTATGCTTTAAGGATTAGTCAGTAATCCATAAAGGGAGAAAAGTACTTTGAAAAGTATATGTATATTGAAAGTGCGTGTGTGTAAAAAGTGAGCAGAGCATATGCCCCCATGTTAAAGTCATTGCTAACACTTTAACAGGAGCAATGGCTTGAACGAAAACATAAACAACTCCATTGATTATGTTTCCACTATGAGATGCCCCCAAGCGAAGACAAATCAAGGGAAATAACACATAAACATACAGAGAACACAGAAGGGATCTACTTGTCGTGGGGTTATATATATATATATATATATATATATATATATATATATATATATATATATATATGATATTATTGCAAATGAATTGACATCATTCCCAAAAGAAAGTAGAACTACAATCACAATGGAGGAAATAATACATAAGAGTTACGAAGAAGAGTCTTTTCAGACCACGACATGGAAACCAAAAAGATTCAGTGCTACCAAGTTGCAAATCCAAGCGGACTGCACAAGGAAAACATTTACAAATAATAGCACAGGTACAACATAACATGAAAACAATATATAGAAGAATAGAGCTACATATAGAGGAAATGTACAATAGGTTCGGTTCCTTTATCACCTTGCACCAACAAAGTAACAAGGGTCGTATAAAAGAATTTAATAGACATTTAGCAAACACGTCACAGGAGAAGCACAGTACAATAGGAAAACACACAAAAAGCTACCACAAAGGACAAGTCAATCAAGTGTGTCACCTACTCCCCCCATCTCGCTCTATATCATTTAGGGAAGGTGGGAAACTCACAAGAGGAACTATATCCAACACAGTAGGAATAATAGCTAGTTCCAAACAAGGATCCTCTTGAGAATCATAATGTTCGATAATAGGTGTAATTATCAATTGTGTTGAGAGCATATTAGGTAAATCAATATCAATGTCAATAGTTTCATATTCATCATTAACATCATTAGTATCATCGAGAGTATCTTCTTCATCAAGATTAATCGAAATAGAATCTAAGATACAAATAGAATCATCATAATCATTCATCTTAACATCATTATTAGTATGAACTTCTTCTAACACATCATACATAGGTTGATCAAAAGAAGAATGAAGAACAGAGGCATGAGCCTTATCTTGAGCTCAATGCTTCTTACGACGTTCATTAGTAGAGTAGTTACATTTTGTCTTATTTGAAATGTGTTGAGAACTAGGAGGGACAACTATTGGTTCCTTCACAGGTTCTATAGGAGGATTAGGAGGATTCTCAGTAGGCTGAAAAGAAACACTAGGAGTTTGATTAATAGAACTAGAATCCATAGATAAAGGAGGTATGCAAGGCGTATGCAAAAGACCACAATTAAGATCCATCTGAGGCATGCTTAACTCAATAATCTTGTGATTCTTATAGGCTTGATATGAACATAAAAGGTTATCAGGTCGAGAAGGACATGAATTAGGTAATGAAGGCCAAAGGAAGTCAAGTGTAGCACAATCTCTGGGCCTAGAAGATTGATATAAACTATGATTAATCATCTTCACTTCATCCTCAAGAATGAATTTAAGACACTTATGGATAGGAGAAGAAACAAAATGCATGGGATTTAACCAAGGCAAACCAAGCTTAACTTGAAATTGATCAGAAGTAGGAATAACAACGAAGGTAGTGTTCACAATTTTACCACAAAGTTCAACAGGAAAGCAAATCATGGATAAAGAAAACCATTACAAGTTTGGATCCATACATTAGATGTATCATAAGAATCATGTTGCAAGTTCTTTATAAAAATATTTTCTTAAGTAATAACATTGACTAAAGATGTAAGATCAACGAGACAACCACGTGTAGGTATCTTATAAATCCTAGCATAAATGTAAAGAGGACCATCAGGAGCCTTAATAGTTTTAGAATCATCAAAAGTAATCAAAAGTTCCCTAGGTCTTTTATTCTTAGGTTATTTTCAAGGTTTAGGTTGAGGTGGAACTTGAGGTTGAGTTTGAGGTTGAGGCAAAACAACATGCTCCATGTGGTTAACAAAGTGATTAAGATCATCCATCTTTGAATCATAAACAATATCCACATTAGATGGCTGAGCAATGGTATTAGTATCATGTGTAGGCAAAGGATTCGTATAGATTTGAAGGTTTTGATTAGGAGGAGAGATAGATTTGTTCCCACTACCATCAAAATTATCAACAAATAAAGAATTAGTATCGATTAAGTCTTGGACCTTATGTTTTAAAGAATAACACTTCTCAGTATTATAGCAATTTTGATGATGATATTGACAAAAGGCTTTAGGATCAAAGGATTTGAATGCCATAGTAGTAGGTAAAAGAGGTCGCAAATAAGAGGTAAAGTAATCATATTAGAAGTTAACAACCTATTCATAATAGAATGTAAAGATTCAGAGAGACAAGTAAACGTATGATTCAGACAAAAAGTAGTGGATGCAGATGTGGCATTGTGGGATGCAACAACAACTTGATCAACAACTGCATTCATTTTTTTATTTATTTTGACATAATTGTTGAGTTTTTGAAATTTGTTTGGATTAGGAGGAGCATCACTCTTATCAACTAGAATAGGAGCCATTGGAGTGTTGCTCTCAAATTGACTCACTTATAATTGATAATGATGAAGTGTTGAAAAGAGGTAAATTCAGTAAGCAGAATCTTATCTCTAATATCCTTTTGTAGATTTGAAATAAACATACGTTGAATATCCATATTAGGAACATGATAAGAAATTTGAGCATGAAAATGCTTAAATCTACCAATGAATTCAATCAATTTTTTCTTAGTATTCTGTTTACAATGCATCAAATCAGTTAAGGACACTTGCGAACTAATGTTATTTTGAAATTTTTGAATAAAGGCATTGGCAAGTTTTGGAAATAATCAATAGAATAAGGAGGCAAGTAACAATACCATTGTAAGGCCTTGTCATGAAAAGCTCTAGCAAGCAACTTGGCTAAAATCCTAGTTCATGAGCATAGTCACTACAAAGGATTTGGAATGTTTTAACATGAGTAACAGGGTTTCCCTTACCATTGTAATTCTCAAGATGAGGCATATCAGCTTGCTGAGGAATAGGAGCATGAATTATGTCTAGGGATAAAGGACTTCCCATGTCACATGTAGGAATACTAAACTTGGATTGAGTCAAGGATGCAAGTTGTTGTTGTGAAGAGGACACAGTTTGAGCCAAACTAATGATTGTTGAATCATTAGAAGAAATAGGAGGCATAACAATATTAGAAACATTAGGTAAAGTGTATGAAGCAATAGGAATGGAAGACACAATTGGAGGAACACTTGGAACCATAGTTGGAAGATGATTGGAATAAGTAAAAGGAACATTATGATAAGAAGGTTGTGATGTAGGACGGGACACAAGAGGAACACTCATAGAAAGAGAGAGAACCTTCATAGTTACTAAAGGAGGAGTATAAGTAGGAATTGACAGTCTCAACCGGTGCTGAAAGGGGAGGGGTGAATCAACACCTTTAAAACTTTTCTCTAGTAAATCTAATGAAGTATACTTGTAACTGTAAGCTAAATAGATTTAAGCATAAAATAATATGAAGTAATCAATCAAATAGTGACACCAAATTTATCACATGGAAACCCAATTTGGGTGAAAACCACAGTGTGAGGAGACCTCACAAATTCTGCACTCTTATGAAGTGTGCCCTATTAGGAGCCTTCCCTATTAGAAGATTACAACGCACTGCTAGATCTGACCTGGTTAATAAATTTTTTACTATAAGGCCGATTAGTACTTACCTGGTTAGAGGACTTGGAACACCTTTCAAGATGTCACCCAGTTAAAGGATTTGATACAAGGGACCTGTTAGAGTCCACCCAAATACTGGGATTTAAACTATTGTAATTGCTAGAAAATAATAGAAGGATTGACCTTTTACAAATGGTTTTGCATAGCCTAATAAGATCTCTATTATGCTCAATAGAGAAGCATCACCGGTCACTACAGGTGTGTTCTCGTTTATTGTTGTGCTTCTTTTCACACTCTTCTCTCTCTACTCTTTTTTGTTTACCCTAGCTTCTCTAGCATACATGTTCATTCTTTTCTTTGGCAGAATGAAGGCAACCTTTATTCTCAATAGGCAGAACAATATATAGATTCCTTGCCCTAACTGCACCTCTCATCCATGACCTAACTAAAAATCTCCCTTGGATTCATCACTTAGTGGAGTATCAGTTCACTAAGGAAACATCCAATGCATGCACTTACTTTATCTGCTTTACGAAGATTGCAATAAATGTGTGCCGAGCATCTTTCCTTCACATGAGATAACTCCTTGTTTTAAAGCCACAGACTTCGGCTTTAAAACCTTAAACTGTGCCTCAAACCGATCATCAAGTTAACTTGAAGATTTTTGGATTTAGTGCAATAAATCATGGTCAAAGAGTTGGTTCAAATAGATAGTTGACTCTGACTTCCCGATTTGTCAAATCATACTAAAGTCTTCACTTGATCAGTTGAGATACTCATCTAGGGAATAGGTAGGAACCTTGACCTGTTACTTTTCCTTCGTTTACTTACTGGTTGCACCTTTACCTCGGTTGTATTGTTGATACCGGCTATATCCTAGTCGTCGGTTGAATTCTTCCCTTGGTTGTATCCTTTACTTGGTTGTTGAAACACTTTTCTTAGTAACTGGTTGCTCTTGATGAGCAAATAGTCTTTTCCTCCTTGCATAGTGTCACCGGTTACCAAACCAGCCTCTTTGCATATAGATCTCCTTAGATCATTGGACCTTAGATTGAGATATCAAAACATCTCCTTTTTCTTTTCTCTTTTTCCAATTAATGACAACACATAATTGCTATATATCGGTAGTAGGCTTATCGGTTACCATCTCTTGAAGCCAACAATCTCCCCCTTTGGCATTGATGGAAAAACATAAAGGGGCAATCATGTTACCTATCCAATGTGCTTGTACCTCTGTATCACTACTACTACCATTTTCGGTCATCTGTCAGTTCTTTTTTATTGCCAAACTCTCCCCCTTTTGACAATAATGCCAAAGGCTTAGTCAGAAAGACCAGCTTGAAGTAATATGCTCCCCCTTTGAGCAGCAGTCCTTTTCATCAATCCATGAAAGATGACGTGAAACCCTCTATTGAAGAATAATGAATTGATGATCACCTTTTCTTTACTGATGATCAGGGAGGGGTATCACCCCTAGTTTACCTCTGAGATACTCAAAAGTACTCTTTGGTAGTGGCTTTGTGAAGATATTTGCAATCTATTCTTTTGTGGGAACATATTCAAACCTTACCTCTTTCTTTTGTACCATCTCTCTCAAGTAATGATACTTGATGGCAATGTGCTTTGTCTTGGAGTGCATGACAGGGTTTTTGGATATGTTAATTGCACTGGTGCTGTCAAAGTAGATTGCAATCAATTCAGGTATCTATTCCTATATTCCTTCTAGTGTTTGTTTGATCCAGATCACATGTGTGCAATTGATTGCAATAGCAACATACTCAACTTCTGTTGTTGACTATGAGATGCAATTGTGTTTCTTACTTGTCGAAGACACAATCCTCCCACCAAGAAAGATTGCACCACCACTTGTGCTCTTTCTATCATCAATATTTCTAGCCCAGTCTGCATTAGTATAAACCTTTACTTGGAAGCCTTCCTTATGAGGAAACCACAGGTCGAAGTCCTCGGTACCCTTTAGGTATCTGAAAATTCTCTTTATTGCTATTAGATGTGTCTTTTTGGGGTTTGCAAAGAATCTTGCAACTATGCCAACCGCATGTGAAATGTCTAGTTTGTTGTGTACTGCATACTGTAATTTACCTATCATGGACTGATACAGTGTTTCATTCACTTCTTTTGCATCATCTTCCTTTGATAACTTGACATTAGTTATCATTGGTGTACCAACCGATGTAGATTCTTCAAGTCCAAAAGTCTTAAGAATTTCTTTTATATATTTGGACTGAGAGATGAAAATACCCTCTTTTAGCTGATGGATCTATAGTCCAATGAATAATTTTATGGGTCCTATCATGGTTATCTCAAATTCTTGCTTCATTTCTTTAGCAAAGTCTTTACTCATCCCATCATCTCCTCCAAAGATGATGTCATCCACAAATATTTTTGCAATCAAGTTCCCATCTTTTCCAATTTTGAGATACATATTGTTGTTGTCCCCAGTTCTTGTGAATCCAATGGTCAGGAGGTATGAGTGCAATCTCCCATACCAAACTTTCAGAGCTTTCTTTAACCGATAGAGGGCTTTTTCAGTTTGCAGACCATATCACCCTTTTGTGTGGATTTGAAACCTTCCGGTTGTTCAAAGTAAACTTCATCCTCTAGTATTCCATTTAGAAATGCAGACTTAACATCCATCTGGTATACTTTGAATTTCTTGTGAGAAACATAGGCAAGAATAATTCTTACTCCTTCCAATCTAGCCACTGGTACAAGGTTTTTCCATAGTCCAGACCAGCTTCCTGAGCATACCCTTTGCAGACCAGTCTTGCTTTATTTCTTATGACTTTCCCTTCTTCATTCAGCTTGTTCCTGTAGACCCACTTTGTCCCAATGACATTCTTGTCCCATGGTCTAGGCACAAGTACCCATGTATCATTATTTTCTAATTTGCTCAATTTCTTCCTCCCTGGCCTTGACCCAATTTTTATCTTCTAGAGCTTCTCTGGTGGTTTTGGGGCTCTGTACAAAAAAGAAAGCAGATATTCTCTTTGGCCTTTTTCCTGGTCAAGACATTTGCATGTTTGTCACCAAATATTTTATTAGTGGAGTGATATGTGACATACCTTGGAAGAACTAGTCTCTATTCCTAGTCAAGTTCTTTTGGTTGAGAAAATTCTTTGTCATGGTCATGAATAGCTTCTTGTCCATCATCTTGTGTTGGCCTCTCAGCTTCAGGCATAGTCTCCTACTCTAGATGTCTATTCATAGGTTCTTCTCTTTCATCTTTGGTTGTGACTTCTTTGAACTCAAGTATATTTCCTTCATTGTGACCTTACAGACTATCATATTCATTATAACTGGTCTTCATAATCGATTCTGAATATTCATCAATTTTTACATTGATACTTTCAATTATTTTTCCCATTCTTTTGTTCAGACACGGGTAGGCTTTTCTTTTAGTAGAGTAACCCAAAAATGTTCCTTCATCACTCTTGGGATCAAACTTCCTAGAGTACATATCTCTTTTGATGTAACATTTACCACTAAAGATTCTGAAGTAACCTACATTGGGAGTGTGATTGAACCATAATTCATAGGGGGTCTTACCGGTTCCTTGGTTGACTTGAACATGGTTCAGTGTGTAGACAGTAGTGCTAATAACTTCTCTCTAGAAGTGATGAGGGAGATCCTTCTGAATCAGCAATGTTCTTGCATAGTCAATCAGTGTCTTGTTTCTTCTTTCTGCTACTCCATTTTTTTGAGGAGTCCTTGGTACAGATAGCTGCCTCTTTATTCCATGCTCCTCACAGTAGTGAGTGAACTCCTGAGAAGTGATTTCACCTCCTCTATCTGAGCTCAAGCACTTTAAGCTTTTATCGGTCTCCTTCTCCACTCTATCTTTGAAGATTTTAAACATGTAAAAAACCTCTAATTTCTCTGAGAAACAATGTCCACATCATTCTTGAGAAGTCATCTACAAAGAGCATGAAGTATCGATCTCCATATTAGCTCTTTGTTTTCATTGGTCCACACAAATCTGTGTGCACAAGATCTAGAACATTTTCAGTAGAGAAGGATTTGTTGTTGAAACTTGCTCATGTTAGTTTTCCTAACTAACAATCTTTACAAACACCTCGGTTGGGTTTTGTAATCTCAGGGAATCCTCTAACTAATTTCTTTTTGCTGACTTTGACAATATTGTCAAAGTTTATGTGACAGAGTCTCTTGTGCCATAACCATTTGTTGTCTTCTTTAGATATAAGACAGATTTTTCCTAATTCTCCTTTGACTGAGGCTATGAGACAAGATCCTTCCATTGAGTCTAAGTAGAACATATTGTCTTTGCTCTGTCTACTGGTTGCAACATGAGCTCCTGATTGATTCTTGACTAATAAGAACCTTATTCGAATTCCAATAGGAATCTTTTGTTGTTTTGTTGTGCAACACTCATTAAATTGTACTTGAGTTCTTCAACCCAATACACATCTTCATAGACAACATCATTGCCAAGTACAATATAACCTTTCCCTTTGATGGCACAAGGAGCATTATTTCCTAAGGTTACTAATCCGTTGTTGTTGAGCTCCATGCTAATAAACTTTTTCTTATCATCGGTCATGTGGTGAGTGCATCCACTGTCAATGATCCAATCATCATGCTGATGGGATCTTGAGCTAAGTGTCATTTCACTTACCACTGGGGTCTCCTCTTTTATTGCAACAAATGTAATTTTTGGATCCTCAGAGTCTTCAGATTCATTGTCTATGACTCCTTTTGCAAGGTAGCACTCCTTTCTTTACTCTTGAACCGGTTGCTCTTATCTTTATTGTCATTGTCAGGACATCTTGCAGCAACATGTCCTATCTTATTGCAAGAGAAGCATTTGAGAGGAAGCTTTCCTTTGTACTTCCCTTTCCATCTAGGAAATCTCCTAGCGATGAGTGCTTCAAACTCATCTTGCTCCATCTCTTCTGAGAGAAGATTCTCAATGAAATTACCAATCTTACCGGTGGAGCAGTTACCGGTTTCTTTTCCCTTTTTGGTGGAAGAGATATTGATAGAAGATTTAAAAGTTGCTTCCTAAGCGGGTAAGCTATTATCAAAATTACTTAATTCAAATGCAGTCAATTTACCGATTAGGGAGTCTAGGGTGACTTGATCTTTGGTGACTGATCTAAGCTCTTGAATGATAGAGATCTTGATGGCATACTGAGGTTTGAGCATTCTCATTATTTTACTAACCACCTCCTCGTCACTAAGATTTCCTCGAGCACTTTTGATGGAGTTGATCACTTTTTTGATCCAATTGTTGTATTGTTCAATGTCTTCTCCCTCATTCATCCTCATGTCATCGTACTTTCCTCTGAGGCTTTCAACCTTAGCTCTTTGAACATTTGGGTCCCTACCATATAACAATTGCAGCTTAGCCCACATCTTTTGAGCAGAATCTAGGTGCTCAATCTCAGCACAGACGTGATCAAGCAGTGTGTTGGCTATCATATCCACAGAAGCCATGTGCTTAGTTTTAATCTTTAGTTGATCAGGTGTTAGGGTGCCAACGGGTTCACTATAATCAATGGTAACATGGGTCCAGTATTGATCTCCAGTGATCTTCATGTATAGCTTCATTCTACTGCACCATAGAGTAAATTTTTTCTTTCAAAACTTTGGTCATTCCTCATCAGCTTGACTTTTTCTTTATGCAGTGAAGTGATAAAGAAAATGAATCAAAGCTCTGATACCAATTGACAATTCTAATCGGTGCTAAGAGGGGAGGGGTAAATCAACACCTTTAAAACTTTTCTCTAGTAAATCTGATGAGGTATACTTGTAATTGTAAGCTAAATAGATTTAAGCATAAAATAACATCAAGCAATCAATCACACAGTGACACCAGATTTATCACATCAAAACTCAATTTGGGTAAAAATCACGATGTGAGGAGACCTCACAAATTTTGCACTATTCTAAAGTGTGTCATGTTAGGAGTCTTCCCTATTAGAGGATTACAACACACTATTAGATGCAACTCAATTAAGGGATTTGTTACAATAAGGCTAGAAAGTGCTTTCCTAGTTAGAGGACTTGGAACACCTGTCAAGATGTCACTCGGTTAAAGGATTTGATACAAGGGACTTGTTAGAGTCCACCCAAATACTAAGATTTAAACTATTGTAATTGCTACAAAATAATAGAAGGATTGACCGTTTACAAATGGCTTTGCATAGCTTGATAAGATATCTTTTATGCTTAACAGAGAAGCATCACCGGTTGCCTCAGGTGTGTTCTCCTTTACTGTTGTGCTTCTTTGCACACTCTTCTCTCTCTACTTCTCTTTTCTATTTACCCTAGCTTATCTAGCGTACATGTTCACTCTTTTCTTTGGCATAATGAAGGAAACATGTATTCTCAATAGGTAGAACAATATATAGAGTCCTTGCCCTAACTACACCTCTCATGCATGACCTAACTATAGATCTCCCTTGGATTCATCGCTCACTGGAGTATTAGTTCATCGAGGAAACATCTAATGAATGCACTTGCTTTATCTTCTTTACAAAGAAAGCAATAGATGTGTGCCAAGCATATTTCCTTCACATGAGATAACTCCTTGTTTTAAAGCCACAGAATTCGGCTTTAAAACCTTAAATTGCACCTCAACCTAATCATCAAGTTAACTTGAAGATTTCTAGATTTAGTGCAATAAATCTTGGTCAAAGAGATGGTTCAAACAGATAGTTGACTCTGACTTCCTGGTTTGTCAAATGATACCAAAGTCTTCACTTGATCGATTGAGATCCTTATGTAGTGAACAAGTAAGAACCTTGACCTATTACTTTTCCTTTCTTTACTTACCGATTGCACTTTTACCTCGGTTGTATTGTTGATACTAGTTATATCCTAGTCCTTGGTTGAATTCTTCCCTTGGTTATATCCTTTACTGGGTTGTTGAAATACTTTTCTTAGTGACCAGTTGCTCTTGATGAGCAAATATAGTCTTTTCCTCCTTGCATAGTGTCACCGGTTGCCAAACCAGCCTCTTTGCATACAGATCTCCTTAGATTGTTGGACCTTAGATTGAGATAAAAAAACATCTCCTTTTTCTTTTCTCTTTTGCCAATCAATGACAACACATAATTGCTTTATACCAGTAGCAAACTTACCGGTTACCATCTCTTGATGCCAATAGGAATGCTAGGCAAAGGAACGGAAGAAGGTTCCACACTAGTGATAGGAGGAGTGAATCGTAAATCTTGAGCTTCTTGAGCTAAAGGTTCAAAATTTGAATGCACAATATGAGTAATGCCACGCAAGAGATTAACACCTTGATCATTATCACGAAGGACTTTCTTAAGAGCCTCTATAGCTTGAATAGAATCTTGATTATGGTTTTCTTGAATAAGCCAATTACCCATTTTATCAAGTTTGGTTGAAAGTTTTTGGACTTGTTCATGAGGAACTCTTAAAGCATCATCCTCATCATGAGATGAGTGAGAAGAGTTTTTCTCCATAATAGGATTGGAATCATGAATAATCAAATTGTCATTCGGGATCCTAAGGAAAGGAGAAGAAGACTTAGGATCAAAGGCACCCATAAGTGCACGACTTCATCTAACCAGAATATTTTAAGTTGGACTAGAGGTAGTAAAGCTCATATACCAATGCAATGCACATGAACTAAACTAGGAAAACACAAAGCATAAACAAAGAAATATTTTTGTACTTTTTCTTTATATGAAATGTTAACACATAAAAGAAATCTAATACATGCAAGATCTAACACCATACAAGAAAGAGTTGTCTATCACGGGTTCACCAAAATGTAAGATATTAAAAGGAGGGTTGTCAAAATGTAATGTAAGAAAGAGGGGAATGTAAGATCTACTTCTTGATCCAAATTCTCAAAGGATAGATCCAAATTGATTAACCACAAGGACATGATTAATGCACAAATAAATCAATCGATGGAGGATACGAAGAAAGGAGAAAACCTTCTATTATGTTATGGAAAATATATATTGAAATCTAGATTGAATTGAAGACAAATACTAACCTCAAAATAGGACAGACGTGGAAAGTGTGATTTTCTAGTGTCTGTACTCAGTTTCAAGAATTTCTGCAACTGGATCTGGCCTGGAAACACAAAGAAAACCCAAAAAAAATTTGTTTTTCTAAGCGAGGTCAAGCTTGACCCAAAATAGTGGTAATATCTTACCTTGGGGCACAATCTTACCCCTAAAAGTTGACCTTGACCTACACTGCTCCAACGAAAATTCTGTTCGTGGATCCCAAAAGTTTGCCGAAAAGGGTATTCAAATCTGAACTACAATTCGATGTCCCACACCTGTACCTGTAAGTAAATGGTCTTGTTTGTTGGATGAGCGGTTTGGCTTGGTCAAACCCCAATTTTGGAGTTAACCTTGAAATGTAATTGAAATTGCAGCAATAAACAAAGTAAATGGAACAATTCACCTTGCTTATGTTGAAACCCTTGCGGAGGGTTCGAATTCTTGAATCCACAAGAATGGAGGCTCCAAATGAATGTAGAATTGTCTGTAGGATGTTTCAAATCAATTTCATTAGATCTTCAACACCAATCTTGAATGGATCTTGGAATAGGAAGAGGCTTGAATGAATGTGGATGGAGAATTCTTTAACAAAGGGGCTCCATAGAGATTGAATCCTTCAATGGCTACCAATGGATCTCCTTGATGAATAGGATCTTGAATGCTTGAATGCTTGAGGATGAATGAATGCTTGAATGCTTTCCGTCTCCTTCTTTCTTGCTTGATGATTGTTTGATCACTTGATTTCACTTGCTTGAATTCTATAGATGGTGGATGTGAAAATGAGAGAGAAAGGCTTCCTTTTATACAAGTCTAGGGCACAAACTTCTAAAGAGGCTTACATAGGAGAATTAAATTTTCATTTAAACCTTACCCCTAGAAATGAACTTAGATTAAATATAATTTAAGATTTTACCGTTCTGAAATCCGAAACAGCCGACCCGGAAGTGGGAAATAAAACTTTTTGAAGCCCGATATCCCGAAACCTCCGGAACTTGAAATTTGGACCCAAAGTCAAGGTCGAGGTCGACCCTAACCTAGGTCAGGGTCAAGGTCGACCTTGAAGCAGAAGGTTGACCTTGACCCTAAGGTCAAGAATCTCAGTTTCTCAGGACTAGGTGCTAGAAAATGGCTGAAAACAGGTGGAGAGAGAAGTAGAATAGGCGAAAAAAGCCAGATCATGTCAAAGACCCATTCAAGGTGCTTGACATGACCCCATACCACTTACTCGGAGGGCTAAACCGGTCCTAAATGGAAGTGCTTCCATTTTCTGACAATACAATTGTTATTAGTATTAACTTTTTATTGTCACTGACCATTATGAACGACATATTTCCTTTGGTTTATGTATCTCTTCATTGATAAGGTACCCAATGAGTTTATATATTTTCCTTTATATTTTCTATTTGTCCGTGATCAAATATAGATTCTAATCCTTCACATATACATTGAAATTGATATTATATTTCCAATCAACTTCCACTTACTTTCTCTCTAGATTTGTATGTCTCCCCTTTTTAAGTAATTAGATTGTTGTCTCTATGTTAGTCCTTAAATGTATGCAACGAATGGCTGGCAGGACCGCTTATAGAAATCAAATAGCTATCTCAAACATGATCTTCCAACTCTTGCAATTAGTGATATGTAGTACCGACTCTTTAGTGATATAGTTTTTATTTCTAATATGGAATTATATGCTTGCAACAATAACAATACGAATGTATTCGAGATCCACAATATATGCTCGCAGCAATGATGATGTCTTTGATATGCATTTAGACTTCTGCCACCAATTTATGCTAGTGAGCCCAATTACTTGATAAGAGGAGATCCAATATAAGAAAATGCTTGCTGATTACTCAGAGATAAATTTATGTGTCATGAATGTGTGCCTGGGAATGCATCCTTATACGTCAGATATGGAGGGATAAGTCACATATAAAGGAGGTGTGACTCAACTGCCCATTCCATATCAACTAATATAATTAATGTTGATAATTGTAATCGCTGGTGAATTATAACAAACACTATTAATTACTTGTTAATCATAATGTTGGACAATGATTGAGCTCCTTATCTTTAATCGATATAGACTTATCTTCCTCCTTCAATTCGCTAGAAGTCAATGCTACCATCAATAGAAATCCATGAACTCACTTTGAGCAATATTATTGATACTCCAAGCTAGGGTCGGGTTCTATCGACGACCATCATTGGTTGAAATCATCGAATGATTGGCACATGAATCGGTCACTAATTCCCTTTATACCTTATTACACTTTGTGGATAGCGTCAGCATATTTAAATAGTCTTCGCTCATTATATCCTATGTGGATCCTTGAGCAACAAACTATGCTATGATCTTTGTCCGGGCAGAAGACATCCCAAGTCGTCCACTAAATCAACAAATATTAATTATTATTTTTTTCATTATAATTATATTATCTTTAAGATTTCTATTATGATATTATTATGGTATTTTATTCAATATTATATTATAACTATATTATTATTTATATTATTGTTATATTATTATTATATTATTATTTTAATAATATATTATTATATTTTATATTTAATAATAGATTTATTATTAATCTATTTATTTGAATTAATAATGTTATTTATAATTATTTATTAATTTATATCTATTATTATTTATTTGGAAATTATAATATTATTAATAATATATTCTTTCGTTATTATAATAATAATTTAATTTATTATATATTATAATTTATTATTATGATTTAATTATATATATATATATATATATATATATATATATATATATATATATATATATATATATATTATATATATATATATATATATATATATATATATATGTATGTATGTATGTATGTATGTATGTATGTATGTATGTTATATTATTTAATTATTTAATCTTATATTCAATTCTTATTATCATTAAATTCTGCTTTGGAAAGGGGACATTACATTCTTCAGGATACTCCCTTTGAATCTCAGGAGCAGGATCCTCCTCTGTGACATTAGGAGAATCTTGAATTTCTATTTCATTAGAATTATTTGCCCTTTGGAAGCAATGTCTTCCTCAAAGATAACATCTCTACTTAGTTCAATTTGTTTCTATCCAGATATGTATATTCTGTAAGCTTTTGAGGTTTCACTATAGCTTACAAATATCTCTTTCTTTCCAGTAGGTTCTAATTTAGATCTCTTTTCTTTAGGTACATGAATGTAGAAAGGGCAACCAAAATCCTTAAGTGACTTATGTCAGGTTTTACACCAATAAATGCTTCTTCGGGAGCTTTGTTATCTAGATCTGAGTGAGGGCATCTATTTTGAATGTAGACAAGTGTCCTAGAGGCTTCTGCCCAAAATGAAGTTTCTATGTTTTGGTTGTACAACATTGCTCTAGCAGCTTCTACAATAGTTTTTTTTTTCTCTCAGCAACACCATTTTGTTGTGGATTGTAGGCTACAGTAAACTCCTTCTTAATCCTAACATTTACACAAAATTATTTAAACATTTCTGAGGTGTATTCCTTCCCATTATCTGTTCTCAGTATTTGATTTTCTTCTCAGAAATTTTTTATGTAAGAGCTTTGAACTCTTTAAACCTTTTAAGGATTTTTTCTGACTCTTTACATTTAAGAAAATATACGAGGTCTTTCTAGAGAAGTCATCTACAAATATTACATAATATAAGAATCCTCCCATGGAGGGTACAAACATGGGTCCACATAAGTCAGAGTGGACTAATTCTAGTACATTTTTGGTCTTACTCAAACTATTTTGGAAACTCCCTTAGTGTTTTTCCCTAAGGCACATCCTTTGCATGCCCTTGTATGAGTTTGGTCTAGTTCGGGTAGTCTTGTTACCAATTTTTCCATTGAAGTTAGGGCAAAAAAATGAATGTCCCAATCTTTGATGTCAGATTTCATTTGAGTTAGAATTATAGGGCTTGATTTGTCTCAGTAAAAATTTTGTATAGATATCCTTGTCTTATACCTATAGTTTGAGCTTTCTTTATGGTGGAGTTCTTTGGCCATGCCAGGACTTTCCCATCCATAAAGGTAACCCTATATCCATTGTCTTCAAGAGAAGATATGGATACTAAGTTCCTCTTAATTCCTGGCACAATAATACCTTAGTGAGTTGTATAGAGATTCCAGATTTCAATTTGATGGTGCAAGTTCCAACCCCTTTCACTAGATGTGTAGAATCATTCCCAATCATTACTTCTTCATTAGTTTCTTCTACCATAGTATCTAAGTGTTCTCTGAATCTTGTGATGTGTCTTGATGAGCCACTATCAATTACCCGGGCATTAAGTTTTTCTGATACTTGGCTTCATAGTGATGAGTAGAAACAAATTTCTCAGAATCATGTTCTATATTTGTCTTTCCAACCTTAGCAACTGATGCTTGTTGCTTTGTTTTGTCATGACATTTGATTGCATAGTGTCCATACTGATCACATCTGAAACATTGGATTTGGGAAACATCTTTCCTCTGCTTGGATGAGCCCTTTCCATGACAATTTTTCTTCCTTTTGAAATTATTCTTCTTACTTTTCTTATGAGAATTTTTGTTTAAAATATGAATGTCCTCATCTATAGGTTCATGTTTGTTCCCTTTTGTCATATGTCTCGATTCTTCTTGTAGATAGTCAGATCTTAACTGATCAAATTTAGGGAGTTATGATCTTGCACTTATTCCTTGAACAAATGACTCCCATCAATTTGGTAGGCCACCTAAAGCTATGAGTGTTAACTCTTTGCTATCAATTTGATATCCAACTATTGATAGTTGATCCCTTAGCTCAGTGATTCTCATGAAGTATGCATTGATGGATTCTCCCTTGTTCATGCTTATATGATTAATCTACCTTTTTAAAACAAGGGTTCTAAAGGTGTTGTTTATTTCAAAGGTGCTTTCAAAGGATTTCAACACAAGGTATGTAGTCCCATGTTTTGCTAATATAGGTACTATATGATCCCTAACTGCATCTACTATAAGTTTCATGGCTTTCTCATTGTTCTCAATCTATTTTATTTTATTTCACAAATGTGTCTAACTTATTTTCTTTCAATATCATCAAGATTCTAAATTTTCATGATTTAAAGTTGTTTGCACCTTCGAGACGGTCCTCAAATCTGATACACTTGATATTATGAAGAATGAAATGTATTTTAATTTCAAGATAAAATGTGTTTGAGTAATCTGAAATCACAAAATTAATCGGATCTTCCTTAACAACAAGGCTCTGATACCATGTTTAGTTTGATTAAATTTCTTTTACAGATTTGATCTATCTGCGTCTTTTCAATTTCAAAAAATGAATCTTACACTCAATGTTGTTTCTTGCAGATTATAACTAGGGAAATGAACTTGATAAATACAAATTTGATGTCGAATCAATATTAATAAATATTGATGATGAATATACAAATTTGAATCTTTCTTATCAAATACCCAATCCACAAGTGCAGAACATTTATTGATTTCAATGTCTCCAATTGTGGATCGGATATGCATTAAATATATCATGAAGAGACACATCCCATGAGTGGATATGTCTCCACAAAGTGGAGGCATGTCTGCTCATGGATCGTGTCGGTTCATATTAACTAAACATCTGATTACCAATCGGATTTTTTACTTAGTAAAACATAATTGATTATTAAGTTTGATTTGTTATTTATCTTGCACAAATAGATAATATCTAATTTGGAAATGATCACGGATAATGATGCTTGATCGGGATCCTATATGAAACATGAAATGTCGATAATTTGCAAGTAATAACCTCTAAATGTAGATCGATGATATACTTGGTATATAGTAGATTCAAACATTTATATAAGGGATTGATTTTCAGGATTTACTACAAATGATGACATGAATATATTTATACAATTAAATATATATAAATGTGTGTGTATATATGTCAATACATACTAACATATATATACACACATATATCATTAAATTGATCATCATCTCTAAATCTGACTGAAGCTACCATATTTTAACACCAATGACAAAAATATACAGAGTCTGAAAATACCTCTTGTAGAGATTGAGAGAGATGAAATTTATGTTTGCTGACTATTATAAATTATTATCAATAACATTAACAAGGATCTCAAGGAAAATGTTGCCAACAGCTCAATCCTGAAATTGAGCATTTCTCTAGTTGATTTAAATTTTAATATTATTGATGATTAGTGAGGTCATTCTGGCATGTTGTTTGCTACCAAATAGTTTCAAGTTGATGATTGCTTGGATGAGGATGGTATGGCATTGTCTAGTGATATAACACAAAAATAATAATAATAAAACAATTAAAAAATGTTACTTTTTCCTTATTTGCGTTGGTTGTCCATGGCAGTCCTACTAAGAAGACTCACCAAGTGAGCAGAGTCTTGCAAGGACTCACCAGGACTCGGCTGAGTCAGCAAATAGAACCCAAAAAACTTTGCAAGTTTGACTTGGCTCAGGACTCGCACAGTCCTGTAACTATGGTCAAGAGGAAACAACAAAGGAAAAATAATTTTGCTTCTCGGGAAGTATTTGTTCCCCAATTCCATATAAGATATTGCCCCTTCATTCCACGCAGATCCCATACTTGTTGATTGGTGCAATTTCTATTTTTTTGATGCCTGAGGTGGTGTCCCTTCTAGTATTTCATCGCTCTTGTATAATAATTTGTCCCAAGTAAGATCTGTTAAGGAAATATAGAATGAATAGGTAAGTGAATAATCTACTCTTTTTGATGGATAGGGGAATGCAATTGCCTTTGTGATTGATTGATTCCTCATTCTAATAAAGCATATATTTTATACAAAGGGTTAGCAACTTAGAGGATCATGACTCTTCATGATGTCCATTAATTACTAACTAATATAATTAGTTTACTTAACATCTCTAGACAAGATCAATCTGCTTAGGAGGAGTTTCAATAACAATAAACATAATTAACTATTAAGATTTATCTGTGTTAACATTACAGTCCAGATTATAATCTGACTATAATGCTAATGTAGAGCATTACATAACTAATGTAATTATATTTAATTGTGATTCCATCAGACATTAAATTTGATTGATACTATATTTCAACACTCCCTCTTAGTAAAAGAAGATTTAAGTCAAACTCTCAGTCATGACAATTTAAAACCAACAATTCAATGTTGTCTAGCCATGAGCATAATATTTAATATAGTCTGGAACACATCATGAAAATTTGAAACCAACAACTTAATGTTTTCTAGCCATGATATGGTTATTACACAACAAGTAATAACCTAGTGTTCAAGATATCCAGTGCAATCCGGATCATTAACTTTGATAAAGCCATTCTTGACACTTGGTTAACTATTAACAAGATCATCACCTTTAAATAGTAACCTTAACACATAGAAGATCGTCACCTTCTCAAAACATCGATTTAAATATTGCTATATTTTATTTATTTATAAATAAATTACAATTAATATTAGAACTTAGTTCTAATTTTCTCATTTATATTTAATCATACCAAGTTTGCTCCTAAAGTATTCTATCTTCACTCTTGCAAGGGGCTTGGTAAATATGTCAGCATTCTATTCTTCAGTGCTAATATACATCAACTTAATGATGTTTCGATCTACCATATCTCTTATATAATGATATGGAATCTCAATGTGTTTAGATCGGTTATGGAAGACAGGATTCACTGATAATTTGATACAACTTTGATTATCACAATGAATAATAGTGGATTTCAAGGGTTCTTCAAATAATCCAAATAGTAATTTCCTTAACCATACTACTTCTTGTGCTCCCATGGCAGCTGCCATGTATTCTGCTTCGGTTGAGCTTTGAGTAACTATTGATTGTTTCTTGCTGAACCAAGAAACCATGGCTGACCCAAGACTGAAACAACATCCAGTAGTACTTTTGTGATCAGTAGGACTTCTGGCCCAATCGGAGTCCATATATCCATGTAGTTGAATCTCAACATTTTCATATTTTAGTCCAAGTCCAATAGTTCCTCGTAAATATCTTAAGATATGTTTTGCAACCATTAAAGGTATCCTTTTAGGTTCACACATAAAGTGACTTAATACATTAGTTGCATAACAAATATCAAGACAGGTGTTAAGAAGATGCATGAGAGAGCCAACTATCTATCTCTATACTGTAGGATCTGCAGGTTCTGAACCTTCTGCTTCCATTTTAAGTTTGATTAATTTTGTTTCCATAGGATTTGCTAAAGGTTTACAATCCATGATTCCAAATCTAGTTAAGATATCAGTGGTGTACTTTTCTTGATTTAGAAAGATGTAGTTTTCCTTTTGACTTACTTCCAACTTTAGAAAATAGTGTAGAAGACCCAAGTCCTTCATATCAAATTTAGCAACAAGGTCTTGTTTGCATTTAGCAATCAGATGATCTTCACCTGTTATCAGAAGATCATCAACATAAAGAACCAATATGATCATATAACCTTTAGAAATTTTGAAATAAATGTTAGGATATGCCTCATTCTTGGAGTATCCTAGTTTAGTTAAATAGTTGTCTATTCTTGCATACCAAGCTCTAGGGGCTTGTTTTAGTCCATAGAGAGCCTTTTTAAGTTTGTAGACATAATGTGATCTATCATGTGTAGTGAACCCCTCTAGTTGTTCTATATATACTTCTTTTATTGAACCATTCAGGAAGGTTGTCTTGACATCCATTTGATGTATTTTCCATCCTTTAGAAGCTGCAATTGCAATGATGGTTCTTACTAAAGTATATCTGGCTACTGGTGCAAATGTTTCTACATAGTCAATTCTAGCTTTATGGGAGAATCCCCTTGCAAAAAATTGAGCTTTATGTTTTTCAATGTTGTCATCAGGTGCATATTTGATTTTGAATAGCCATTTAGAAAAAACAACTCATTTGCCTTTAGGTCTAGGTACTAGATCCCAAACATCATTTTTTAGTATGGATTGATACTCTTCAATCATGGCATCTTTCCAGGCTTGACTTGCTAAGGCTTCCTTAGCAGCAGTTGGTTCTTGATTTGTAAGCTTTGTTAACAATGTTGCATAGCATTTTTGTGTTCTAGTTCTTTTATTTTCTTTGAACATTTCATCTGGTTCCACACTGTTTTCTTCCAACATTTTCCTTGCCCATAGTGGTCTTTTCTTGTTATAGACATCTTTATCATTTAGATTTGGAGGTTCAAGTTCTTCTAAGATATTCTTCCTCTCAATTTTAGTAGAGGGATCTTCTACTGATTCTAAGTTTTGATTATCTTCAAAATCTCTACATGTAATGCTTTCATCAAATTTTACATCTCTACTTATTTCAACTAACCTTTGTCTTGGAATGTATATGTGATATCCTTTGCAATTTTCACTATAGCCCACTAGAATACCTCTTTTTCCAGAACATTCTAGTTTGGTCCTCTTTTCTTTTGGAACATGAATATAAACTGGGCATCCAAATATTCTAAGATGACTTAAGTCTAGTTTGTTTCGAGTGAAAGCTTCTTCAGGAGTTATATCTTTTAGACTAGAGTGTGGACATATGTTTTGTATATATACTGCATTATTTGAAGCTTCTGCCCAAAATGAGACATGGATGTTTTGGTCATGCATCATGGCTTTAGCTGCTTCTATTATCATTTTTCTCTTTATTTCTACTACTCCATTCTGTTGAGGATTATATGGCACAGTATACTCCCTCTTAATCCAAGCAGAATTGCAAAATTCTTTAAAGATTTGAGTTGTGTATTCACCCCCATTATCTGATCTTAGTATTTTGATTTTATTCCCTATTTGATTTTCTACTAAAGCTTTGAATTCTTTGAACTTAGATAGTACTTCAATTGATTCTTTTAGCTTCAAAAAGTATATCCAAGTTTTCTAGGAGAAATCATCAATGAATATTATGTAGTATAGAGATCTCGCTAGGGAGGGTGTTGACATGGGCCCACATAGATCAGAATGAATAAGTTCTAAAATGTCTTTAGACTTGTGCTCACTAGAAGGGAATGAACTTTTAATATTTTTTCCTAGTGCACAACCTTTACAAATGTCAAAGTATTTTGATTCTATATTAGGTATTCTTGAGGTTATTTTCTTTATGATAGGTAGAACACTATAACCTAGATGACCTTACCTCTTATGCCATAATTCATTTTTATGAGAAATTTCATGGTTTAATGCAACTTTTTGATCGCAGGGTAGTTTATATAAGCTACCATCTCTAAATCCTATTGTTACAACATTTTTAATATTTGAATTTTTAGGCCAAAGAAGAACTTTATCTTCATTAAATGTGACTCTATATCCTTGATCAACTAGCCTTGAAATGGATATTAGGTTCCTTTTAATTCTTGGTACAAATAGAACATCTTTTAGATGTAATGTTACCCCCGCTTCCTAGTTTGATTGAACAGGTCGCAATTTCTTTCATGGGGTAGGTGGAGTTATCACCAATTGTGACTTCTTCAGAAGAATGTCCTTCAAGATCTTCAAACTGATTCCTGAATCCATTTATGTGTCTAGAAGCTCCACTATCAATTATCCAGGTGTTCTTATTTGTATTAAGTTCACTTGATAATGCTAGAAAGAATAGTGAATTATCTTCTTTGGTTTTAGCTATATTTGCTTGTCCTTTATTTATGGTCAGACATTCTCTATGAGTGTGCCCATATTTGTCACATCTGTAACACTGAACCTTCGATTTGTCTTTCTTATAAGATTTATTTGAGAAGTTGGCATTATTAGAAAAATTTATGTTTCCTTTCCTCTTGAAGAACTTCTTGTTGTTGAAAGTATTTGTTTGTAGTGTTTGAATCTCACTTCCCTTATTTGGTCCAATCCCTCTGGATATCAACCGAGTTTCCTCTTGTAAGCAATCATTTTTGAGTTGGTCAAATTTAGGAAAAGGAGGCCTTCCACTGATACATTGAATAAATGACTCCCATGATAAGGTAATCCCCTTAGAGCAATTAGGGAAATATCAACATCATCAACTGTATTACCGATGGAGAATAGTTGATCCCTTATTTCAATAATTCTTAGAAAGTAAGATGTTATTGTTTCTCCCTTATTCATTTTGATATTCATCATTTGTTGTTTTAGAGTTAATATACTGCTTGCAGTATTTATCTCAAATGTATTTTGAATGGTTTTATAAACCTCATAAGAAAAATGTTAACCTTCATATGCTTGGTAATATTGAGTCTTTAACTGAGTCAATGATTAGCTTCTTGGATTTATTAGTTTCATCTTTTCCAGATTGCTTTTTCTGTCTCATCTTCAGGTATTTTAGGTTATTCCTCTATGTAGGATTCTAGTTCTAGTTCTTGCATCAATGTATTGATTCAAATCTTCCAAGAGATAAAGTTAGAGGCACCTCAAGTCTATCCTCCATCCTGAGTGTGTGGGCCATATTTTATAACCTTCAAGTATTCAACTTCTTGATTTCTTATTATTGAAGATGCAATAGTTTATGTGTCTCTGCCAATAATTTCTGATAACTGGAATAATTTGAGTCTCTATCATCAATTTGGATGTTTGCAGATTAATGAGCTTCTGTCGTCGATGAAATGTCTGCAAGTTTAATGGGGCTCTCTGCCTGATTTATCCTTGATATAGTCATAGAGATTTTAGATGCTCAAGTGTTGATGATCCTTGATGCAGATCGCTAATACAGATCGCCGATGTCTATGTATATTGCAGATCGATTTATATTGTAGATCACTAGTTCCTAGATCATCGATGTCTTTACATATTAATGCAGATCAACGATGCGCTAGATATGGTCTGCAGATCACTGATGTCTATTTTCTTGCTATCTAATTCACTTCTCCTAACTTGGCTCTGATACCATGTTAAGGAAATATAGAATGAATAGGTAAGTGAATAATATGCTCTTGTTGATGGACTGAGGAATTTAATTGCCTTTGTGATTGATTGATTCCTCATTCCAATCAAGCATATATTTATACAAAGGGTTAGAAACTTGGAGGATCATGACTCTTCACGATGTCCATTAATTACTAACTAATATAATTAGTTTACTTAACATCTCTTAACTTATCATCTCTAGACAAGATCAATCTACATAGGAGGAGTTTCAATAACAATAAACATAATTAACTATTAAGAGTGATATGCATTAACATTATAGTCTAGATTATAATCTAACTATAATGCTAATGTAGAGCATTACATAACTGATGTAATTATATTTAATTTTGATTCCATCAGACATTAAATTTGATTGAAACTATATTTCAACAAGAACCAGATTGCTTCATGCAATACTTACTAAACAAGGATTGACAAAAAATGCTAATAGTCACACTAGTAGAGGCTACTTATCATTTATTTAAAAAAAAACTTGGCAATATATTAGAGAAAATTATTAGGCTCATCATAATTGACCACCTTGAAATTGTCTTCATTGCTTTGTTATTGTTGGTCACCCCACTAATGGCATTGCTCATTTCTTTGTTGCTCCCCTCATTGGAATTTGTCATAATAGTGCTCGAGGACCTGTCTTACGTTATTCTCTCATCTTTTTTCTTCATGTAAGTCTTTGAAAACTAAATATTGATCCACCAAGAATCTAGACAGATAACAATCAATCTAGTACACGTTTACTGACTCTGATTTTGCTATCTTCAACCAATGTCAAGTAGGTGTTCAACTTCTTTTGTATATATCATCTTAATATGATATCCCACAAGGAGAATTTTTGCATGGTGGTCTTCTCTTTCTTGATTGTATAGTAGTCAAACTCTCAGCTCACATACTCATTTCATTGTCCTCCAACTCTTTATTGAAACAACTCCCTTTTATGCTTGTTCACCAAAATAGGGTGACCTAGGTGATGGTGCCTTAAATATAGCTTGTCTAGTCTAAAAGCATATGGTAATACCAAACAAGTGTTGATTTTTTTCAAACAATGCTTTTATTCCCATTGTATTGTAATACCACTTGGTTGTTTCCTATAGTGATGTGTATAAAATCACATGTGGATTAGTGTTAAACACATGAGAAATATCTTATTATTGTGAATGGTTTGAGTCAATGTTGTTAGAGTAATTTTTCTGGGCTTTTCCTCAAAAAAGAGTATCCCTAGGTAAAATCTCTTATTATATGGTGAGTGCACTACATTTAAGATTATGTTAGCATTGCTTTTCTTACATAGATTTACTAGTTATATGTCTCTTCAACAAGAACTTGTTAGCTTATATAGAGATATAAACATCAAAGTAAATATTAGAAAATGTAACGATCTTTTATATAATCACCAATAATTTTATGATCAGAATAGAAAAGTACGTCAATAGATGAGGCTAGAGAACTTGCATGCATGGGAGCTTGCCTCTAACCCTGAGAAATGACCCTAGATACACTAAATTCAATAGGTATGGAGGCTAGTAACCATCATCACCAACCAATGACCTATTTTAACCAAAAAATATAAGGATGGTCATACATTAGCACAACTTACACTTTGGGAAACATGTGACTAATCATTGCATTGTTCTAAACTTTAATTTAGTCTCTCCCAACCAACTCCAATATATTGGCCCATATCTGACAACATAATATGCCAAACTAAATTGTGATGCCCAACATTCAATTTGTTCACTCCATAACAATATAAATGCATGGTCAAATATGCAATTTAATGATTGTATATTCACATGTAGACTAATCAATCTATGTGCTTCTGAATATAGACACTACAAGTTGTTGAAAGTCTTGAATAACATCTTTGATAGTTCTCTTTTATAGTTGAAGATATACCATTATAAACCATATAACCTCTTAAAGTTCCAGAAGTTTAACTTCTTGTTTTAGCTTTAACTTCTACAACTTTTCCACATACTAGAAGTAATGTGAAATTAACAAGATCGGGCACATCATTGAACCTTTTTAAGTTCTTTATGGTCTAATGAGAAATAATTTGATTGTATACACTATTCATGTGAAGTTAGAGAGCAGAGCCATTGATTGATGTTGATTTAAATGTTTGGGCTTGACAACAGAAAGGCCATGGAGTTCCTAATCATGTTCTGAAAGAAGTACGAGACTTGTGCCGCAAGTTTTTCCACCGGCCTTTTGATGAGAAAGAAAAATTAAGATAAGCAGTTCAACCGGATACAGGTCAAAGTTGATTGCGTTAGCACCTATTGTGGAAAGTTTATGATTTTATTCCTATATGTGAAGATTTATCTTTAGTTGTTAAAAGAACTTTAAATCTTGATTGTTGAACCTATCCTGATTGTTGAACTTTAAGTTCTAATTAAAACCAACAAAAATTATAAAATGCTCATACAAAATTATAATGTGAATAATATGCTAATTGTTAATTATTTTAACAAATTACAAGTTTACAACAAAACATGAGACTTGCTCAAAGTAGGCCAAGTGACATAGCAAAATGTATTACATGCTATGTCAAAAACTAATAAAGCCAGACTGATGCCTTCAAATGCAACAATATTATAGGTTTATCTTAGATCTTTAAACATTAAAGAAGGCGAAGCAACTAAAATAATTGAGATATAATTTGAGGAGGGTATGTGTTGTGAGATCTTCTCAAATGGCTGGGAAAAAATATATAAAGGTGAAATAACATAGGGTATATGTTACCTTTTGGATCTACCACTATGTGAACATATTTCATTACGAAGTGCGTAGCCCCAAATGAAGGTGTCATGGGAGACATTGGTCTGTAGTGGTTGTTTATTGTAAATCATTTTATCATCTGAAGTTTTATCGGCTATGTCAAGCATCAAGCATCAGAATTGTTGAATTTGCAATCTTTCATTAATTCAAACCAAAGAAAGATATCAAATTATCAGATTAAATCAATTTTATGATGATAAACCAAATTATTGGACAAGTAGTAGGAAAGTTTTTTGGAAATTTAGAATGAATGCTTCTTGAAGATTGGAGGAAGTTGAATGTAACATGTAGCCTTCAAAGGAAATTGGGGACAAGTGAGAATTTGAGGATGACACAAGTGATAAGTTGTATTGGTATGTTAGTAGCTAACATGATGCTAGAGGTAATAGGGGATCAAGCTTGATCTTTGAGAAGCTAAAGATTTGGGGTTGGTCAAGAATCTACTAGACTTTTTTTAAACTTTTATTGTCATGCATTAAGAAGAGGAATACATATTTAACTTTATTTTTTCGTACATAGAGAAGATCGATTTGTAAACCCCTACTAATTGTAGATTAGGTAACCTAGTAGTAACATCAAGACTATTAAAGGGGCTATATGGTTTATCAGGTATTATCATGCTAGAAGAAATATAAACTACATAGGCAATATTTTGGTAAACTGGATCATTGTCATTCTTTTGGACCTCAATCTCTAAAAAATGGGGTGAACCTTTGTGACCTTGACTACAAAGGATTCACAAAGCTCTATGTCAACATCAAAAAAGATGTTAGAAAGATTCAAGAGGCTCAACCATCAAGGCCTTGAAGCCTTGATATTGACTATCCTTCTATTTTTTTTAATTAATATTAAACACTAATGTTTAATGTGATTGTTATTACGATTAAGGGGATGACACTGCTTTCACCCTTTACTTTGATGAGATATTGGATTTCCTTTCCTTTTAATACAAGCAATGTGGTGATGGATGTATGATTCTATCTAGTTAAAGCTCAAGGGAATGATGATAAAGGTGATTATGGTTTGGCATTCATGGTCTAAATTAGAGCAGATATTTATGGTATGCTTGGATCATGTAAGCATATGGCTGGGATCATACCAATTTACAATAGTAGAAAGAGTATCATATGATAGCTGAATGAAACTAAGTTTATGTACTTACAATCATTGGCATTCATAAAGGATTTTCTATGCATGCCCAAGATTTTTGAGAAGGTAGGCATGTTTATTCTATAGTGCTTCGGTCTTAGCTGGTTACAATGTTGGTTGCAAACATGGCAAAAGGTGGGGTAAGGGAAACATCTACTAGGAAAAGTAGGAAGAAGAGATGAATGTCATGTGGCAAAAAAAGTTTGGATCTAGGAATTCCCATTGATATGCAACTAAGTTTGGGAACCCACTCTCCAAAATTTGAAAGAACTTGGGAAAAAACTTCATCAAGGAGGGGGAGAACATGGAGGATTTTTTTTACTCACAACCTTGATAGCCTATAGGAAAAAGAAATAGGCTATAGGTCTTCAATTAATTCCTTTATTCCTAAGAAAGGGACATGATAAATGTCGATTAGACCTTTTATTGGTCAACTTGAACACTATGAGCACTAACAACATGGTCCAAGGATAAGATTTCTATCACCCCAAAGCCACATTTTGTCTCTTTTGCAAAGAGGGTTGCTTGTTCTTGTATTTTAAGACAGTTATCAGATGCTTCAAATGATTTCTCCAAGTCTTGTTGTAATTGAAATTTCATGAAGGAAAACCAACACAAAATTATTTGGTTGATTACTGAAAGCACAGTTGATTCGAAGGTGGTTCGTACCTTTGTCAAGCTGAAAGGCATGACTATAATGCACTTATTGCACCACAAGAAAGAAAAAAAGGAAATAGAGATGGACACATGCAAACAAACAAGAGACCACCAACAATACCAAAAAACTTGCAACAAACGATTGTAGGGTAGATGCTATAC